>JAGDQP010007503.1:0-33289 GCA_022664845.1 Lepisma saccharinum | reverse complement strand
CAAACGACTCAAAGATTGAGAGTCACACAAAGAGCAATGGAGAGGTGCATGCTAGGAATAACCAGGAGGGACAGGAAGAGAAATGAATGGATTCGCGCACAAACAAAGGTAGAGGATGTAATCAAGACTGCGAAGAAGATGAAGTGGAGATGGGCCGGCCACATAGCTAGACGAACAGATGGAAGGTGGACGACAAATGTACTACAGTGGATTCCTAGAGAAAAGAAACGACCGAGACGACGTCCAAATGTAAGATGGGTAGATGAAATCAAGCGTTTTTCAGGAGCTACATGGATGAGGATATCAGCAGACCGAGATATGTGGAAAGAAAAGGGGGAGGCCTTCATCCAGCAGTGGATAGAAAACGGCTGAATATGATGATGATGATGATATGAAAATGGTGGGGGTTTTAACTTAACTTAATTTTTCCAACCTCTTTGAAAACTTACTTCAGTGTTTTAGGTTGGAAACCACTTTGAGACCCCTTTTCGAGCTTCTGCACGCCAGCAATGGTTTTTACTTTGTTTAAATTTAACGGTAAAGGGTTCTCTGGCATGTGCAGATACTCTCAAGATACTTTTGAGTAATTTAATCTAATATTACCAACGAGTGGTCGGATGCGGGCTCACGAGACCCAATCAATTTCTATAGCTAGTCTTCATAGAAAACAAAATCGTAGATTAATAGAGGTTTATTTACATATCAACAAAATTAGAATATTGGACATACACTTTCGCGTCCTGACCTTATCCCTGGGTCCGCTAACTTTTCTTTCTTTCATATTTTCACGCGTGGCCTTCCGAAAAATATACAAATAGTTGCCCGCCAGCTGTTTTCATCCTCTTTCTTACTCTTTGCTCTTTTGTGGGGCGCGGGATTTCTCCTTCCAAGAATTGACACATACAGTGCTAATTGTTTTCGCAGTGACGATGCTCTGAAATCCCGTTACGCTAAGCTAGTTTTACTCATGATCTCGTCTCGGATACTTGGTGACAAAAGATAAAGAAACAATGGTATCTTGATTCCCTCCACCGCCGATACAGTTTGAAACAAGACAAATAAGATAGGCAGTACATCGATTACTGATAACAAGTAAATAATCTTCCTTGCATCGAATTCCTATATTTGTAGAAATTAAATTCATATCACTTCCAACGATATACCATCCGATACCTTGGCCTGGTAACCGCCCTTAATTATTTCTCCATGGGAATTTACCTCTCCAATCAACTTATTCGCACTTTGAAGCCCATACGAAGCTGTTCACTTTGTGTACGTGATTTACAACAGCTTCCTTAAACATGGCACTGCATTTGTATGCTGCCTCCAGGAATCGAACCCGATTCCCTTTTTAGCAAGGAGATAAATAACTTATTACTGCTTTCGCTTCTGCTTCTCGTTTCTGAATAATTTCTCATGTACTGCCAGGGTGGGAAACATAACCTCCATGATATTTTCGATATCCTCTGAGGTGAGAACATTGGATCTTGGACCCGCCTATCTATTAGTGTAGAGGCGATATTCGTCCAACGTCTCTCAGTGTCCAAGCGCCATTCACACCGAAAAAAGCGATCAACCTTTGTAAGTCGAGCCGCTATCCAGCGTTACTGACGTGTGGAGACTGTTTTATTGAAATTAACAATTTGTGACAATAGCATTTGGCCATACACTGATCTTTCATTAACTTCAGTTTTTCCTTCATAAAGTCAGAGTTTAATTTCTTTCGATTAAGCAAATAAACTTTGGTGGCAACGCCTGGCACTCCCTCCGAAGGAGGCCGTGAACTTTGAAATTTCTCTACATAACTGTACTTTATCGCGGTGTGTCCCCGTGGACAGATTTCGAAGAGATTATTGCCGAAACTCAATGTGGTGCTTCCATCATAGTTCAGTGTGTGTTTCAAGGCGGGAGCCAAGGCCTTATATATGGTCAGAAACACTATCTCAAACAATACTTAACTGAACAACTCAAAAATCCGCGCCAAGGCAACCCTTGTTGGTTAGCGCAAGATGCCGAACGATAAAAATATGAATCTGCGTGACCCACAAAACAGCTATACAAAGGAATCATCTTCTCTTTTACGGATTCCCACCAAAAATACATAAAGAAAGTATCAAATAAATTCAAATTAAAATACAGCTAAGAAATTCAACTTAATCGTACACAAAATATCATATACAATTAAAATCTACACTACAGAGCAATTAATATATTTATTATCTCATCAAATTAATATTCAACAAATTAAAGGTTTTTTTCTTTTGGTATGCAAATAGATAGATATTTGAAATAGCATTTTTGACTTGCGTCAAATTTAAAAGCATATTTTAATATTTTTAATATGAACTTCTTTACCCTAAAATAAATACTAGCCTGCAACGAAGTGTTGTTTGACTGGTTGCAACACACTTTAGGATTTGACTTACAAAACGTTAGCTTGAGAAAAAGTATCCGAACACCAAAATAAGTCGAAACAATTTTTAAGACATACCGTACTTTTCTTAAACAATTTGTACTAAAAGGAAAAATATAATTTTGTTTATGTATGACTAGAAAGAAAAGCATGGGGCGCGCCAATTCAAGAATTTATAAAGTGACTGTATATGAGAGCACACTTCATGTTTTTCTTTTTAGTCATGCATAAACAAAATAATATTTTACTTTTTAGTACAAATTGTTTAAGAAAATATGTCTTTTAAAACTTTTGTGTTTTTTTCGATTTCTTGTTGGTACATTTTGGAATCTCGTGTGCAATTTGATGCTACAGTATTGTGCGTGGTGTCACTGTTTTCCTTAACAAACAGATATTAAGAAAAGTGATGGTGGACAACCTGACACCGGCGACGGATGTGGTGAACGGGTGCAAAATATCAGAATTATAAATATATTTTATTCCTCGTTTTAGTCCAGGGCATCTACTGAAAAAATACCCCTCACTAAAAAGATCCAACAAAAATGACTTTTTCCTTGCTCTACGCAAAAAAAAAGTTTACATTACACCGTTCATAGCCCGAGAACTGGCCACCATTTCTAAAAGATCGCGATAAAAGTAGGACTTTTGGCATTGTGTAATAAACGGTGGCCGTAAATTTTGCAGGGTTACAAAATAAAATATCATATTTTATCTTTATGAGTCACTTATATCATTTTCCCTGTAAAATGAACAGTTACGAAGTTATCACCGGTTTTAATGTTGTAAATTTCAACTCTTGAGACGAATTTACAAAAATAGATTATTTAATTTCAAGGTGAGCCTTAAGTCTGGGAGCACCGCCGTTAGTCGAAAATAGCTATAGTGAGTTAGCGCAAATTTATGATATATGTTATGGAAAACGGGCTCTATGTCGGCCATCTTAAAAGCTGTCTTCTTCGAATTGTATCTAGAATTTAAAGTAGAAAAGGCATATCTTTTTAGGCTAGCTCGTTCCCAGAAATTTAAAGGTGAAGTCGTTTTTCACCTACGTTTATTTGTTTAGGTGATAGGAATTATGAAGTCTGGGACTTGACGATATGATTTGCCATTCTGTCGTTGCAGGTGATTCGGCATGGCGATAAACCCTCACGAACGGATCGAAATTGTGCTGGTGAGTGGTAGTAGCAGTGGCAGGGTCATTGCAGTTGATTTCAGTGCGTGTAATCCGCAGAGAGAAAACGGAGCACACGTAACCGCCTTATTGAGATTGTAAAGAAAATTGAGAATATATGATCTGTGCGCGACAGGGGACGCAATGGACGACTAAGGACTGCAACTGGCGAGAACACGGCAAGAGCACTGCCAACGTCCATTCTTTTACTCTTGCTATTTCTTGCGATCTGGAGAACGAAATAAAAGTAGCGTTTGGAAAGCGAAATAGGGTGAGTAGTTCCGTGGTCTAGTGAATACAGCATCGGATAGTTGTGCTAATGGTTCTTCGTTCGATTCCCAACCAGGTCAAAGTCTTTAATTTTTCAAGAAGTGTCTTTGTTTTATCTTGTTCTTTAAATACTATTTCCACCCTGGTCCTTGTAAACTGAACTGCTTTATTCAAACTATTTAGCTTTATTCGTTAAGCTTAAATTAAGTTTTCATACTTTTCTCAAGAAAATTAATTATCTTTCAAGTCAGGTCAAAAATCCTATTGTGATAGCCCTATCTCCTAAACAAATAAACATGGGTGAAAAACGACTACACAGTTGAATTTCTGGGAATGAGTTAGCCTAAAACGATATAGTACATGATGTCCTCTCTATTTAAAATTATAGATACAAATCCAAAATGGAGGCTTTCAAGTTGGTCGACATGGAAACCGTCTTTCCATCACCGACATCCAACACTTGGTCTCATTCTCTATAGCTATTTTCGACTTGCAAGAGTGTTCCCAGACATTTGCCTCACTATTACTTTTTTTTATCAGAATTTAAATTTACAACATAGACTAAAACGAGAAATATAAGAAATTTATAATATTTTGATATTCTGCCCCACTCTTCGTCGCGGGTGTCAGTCATCCGCCAACACTTTTCTGAATCTCTGTTAGTTAAAGAAGCAAATGACACCACCCTGACATAGGAACATAAATTACGAGAATTTGAAAATGAGATTTTCAAGAAAGTTAGTTGTTCACGGCGGTTGAGACAGGTAGCTTGGATGGGAGAGAAAAGAAGGGATTATACTCCATCTTGGTTGGGAAGCCGGAGATCAAGAGGCTCTAGACAAGACAGGGATGTCGTTAAGGGACAATGTTAGAAGAGATCTTCGAGATGAAGTTGCTCATAATGAAAATATGCTTGATCTTGCACAAGGTAGAATCCAATAGAGAACGTTTGTCATTGTGGCGATAAACTTGCTAGTTCTTAAACCATAGAGTTAGTTGCAGTAACATAAAATTCAACTTTCCTTCCACATGAAACAGATTTCTTCGTCGTATGTGCTACCTCTAAAGTACGTCTATAGTTCATTCTAAACTATTTTGCTAACTATTCGAAAGTTGAGAAAGCGACATGGTTTTTAGTTACAGTTAAGTACCTTTTGGTGTTTCTGCCATCCAGCTCCTTCTTGCTGGAACAGCTAGGGTTCTGTTCCTTCGATTTCCGTTGAAGGTGAGACTCCAGATACACCTGTCTTCGTGAAGACCCTTCCTTTAGAATCCTCCTTGAGTTTGAATTTTATTTGTGGCATTTAGCCATCTCAAGCTTGGACCGGGATATTGTGGGAAGAGACTATTGGAAGGTAGACGGCTAGGGTCTAATTTGTATGTACCATCCCAGCCTTTGCTTGGTGTGACTAAGGTAAACCCTGGAAAGCCTGTCAGGATAGGCCGACGCTGGGATCGTTCCAGGAACTTTGTAATTGCTAAGTCAAAGCTCTAACAACTGAACTGCACCGCTCGGAATTTAGCATCCTCCTCTGTGTAGTCCTTTGTACTCACAGTCAACTTCTGCTTGGATATATAAAGCCCTGTGACTACAGTTACATGTCCAGACTATTCAAAACAAATTTGTAAGAAATGGTCTATTAATTTTTTTCAGAGAAAGAAATATGCTAAATAGGGCAATAACGAGCTAATGCACGTGGCAAATAGAACACATTGAAAATTCATATTTCCACATTATGTATTTTTGTTTGGACGTCGAGAAATTCATCAGTCATTTTTTTTTTTTTTTTTAATGTAAGTGAACATAAATGAAAGATTTCTGAAAATACATATTCAACATTAATTCTGTGTTACGCAAACTGAAAAATAACCACCAAGTCATAGGAGATTTAGTGTGGTACAATTAGGTGTAGTATCGATGTACTGCCTGTTATATTTTCCTGAGTATATTGTACTCCGGTACTCCACCGTTTCTGTGCATCTAATTCAATTTTATTTTTCAAAATTTGAAGATTGGAAATGCCAAAAGTTCCAATTACCTTAAAAATAACACGTATTTGTTTACAGGCATGTTTGATATGCCCACCCAAATGTCCCCATGCTTATTTCAAGTGCCAAAGCAATCATGAAGAAGTTAAAACACACAGCACGCTGATCTAAAGCCAAAACATACTACCTGCCATCTGATGTTTGAAATACCAAACTGACGAGATAATACACAAATTCTTAGTCAGGTAATAGAGTTTCTTAAGTTGAGATAGAGATTTCGCCATATTAGAGAAACGTATCACAGTAATTAAGGCCATCGTTCCCCAAGACTTACTCAAGTTAGCTGAGTAGGCTAGACGTGGTAATCCATTTCACGTAATATCAATTATTTCTTTCAATTTAAGGAAGCTGCTGAAATGTAACATTTCCGAATGCACAATGCTCAAAGTGTGTGTTGAATATGCTTCTATCATCAGTAGCTATTAAAACTACTTACCTTGATAAAGAACATGGGAAGTTATTCGATGTTCTCAAAAGAGGAATATCTGTGGCTGATATACAACAAGCTTTACTACACTACATCTGAAAAATAAGCGCTTGTTGTCTGCTGAAAAAAGAACTGCCTATTCTTCCTAAGCAGCACAGAGACTTTTATAGAACACCTAGCAGATCAATGATTCCATGAAACAAATAGTGGGAATAAGTAGCGTATATTTTGTGATGATATTCAACCTAAGTAACAACCGGTTCACGCTACTTGTAAATTTTCAAAGTTTTGCTACTTTCAGATTTTACATATGCATCATATTTTACAAGAACACAATCAGAAAAGAAGAACCAAAGAATCAATGTTCGATTTGCCTACGTGATGCTGGGAATTTTTCCTACTACCAGAGGATTTAATCCCCGGGTTTTTGGTTCCGAATATCATCCCAACCTGGGATAAAAGTTTGTATTTATACCCATACAGATAATAGGTTGAAACTTACCAGAAAACATTAGTTTTAGGATCTCCTTCGTAATTCAATCCAACACTGCATGCTTAAGCCATAGTGCTGTTACCGCCCATAAAATATAATTTTATCTTATCTTAACTGCATAGGACGATCATTTCGCTGGAAGTGTGTTTCAGACTTCAGTCACTGTCAGGAGTTTAACTGAGGAAGATTTCTAACTTACGTAACTGTCAAGTAATACTGAATTGAAAGGTTGTGATATTGTAAAGTTGCGTTTAAACAGAAAGTGAGGGTACGCTTTTAATGTATGAGGGACATTCAAATGAAACCCGGTCAGTAGTGTAAAGTAACGGTAACGATTGTATTAACTCAAAAATGTAGTTATACAGAGTACACATACTCACAAATAGTCACCACAGCTATTGGCACATTTATCCCATTGCGACACTAGCCAGTCGATTCCATCCTTGAAGAAGCTAGTAGGCTGCTGTTGGATCCAGGCCTGGACCCAGTCACACACTTCGTCGTCCGTTGCGAATCGATGTCCGCGAATAGCTTGTTTTAGAGGTCCAAACACATGAAAATCACACGGGGAGAGGTCGGGACTGTACGGTGGATGTTCCAGCGTTTCCCACCGAAACTGCTGCAATGTCGTCTTCACCGCATTGGCCGTGTGTGGGCGGGCGTTATCATGCAGGAGGATAACGCCATTAGACAACATGCCTGGGCGTTTCGACTTGATGGCTCGTCTAAGGTTCTGTAACGTGGCTTGATAACGCTGGGCATTGATGGTGGTACCCCGTTCCAGGAACTCGACAAGCAGTGGGCCCTTGTGGTAAAAAAAGAAGGACATCATGAACTTACCAGAACTGGTATGCAAAGCCTTTGATTTCTTTGGAGGTGGTGAAGTCGCATGTTTCCACTCCTTGCTCTGACGCTTGCTTTCCGGTTCAAAATGGTGATACCATGTTTCATCCCCTGTGACAGTACGCGACAGAAAACCGTATTCCTCCTCATGATAACGTTGCAGATGACTCAAAGACAGCGCCATTCGAGTATTGCGCTGTTCGGCGGTCAGTTGGTGGGGAACCCACTGCGCACAAATTTTTCGAAAGTCCAAGTGTTGATGCATTATGGTGTGGACGGTGCCCACGCTAATACCCAGTAACTGATGGATCTCGTCCACGGTGATTCTGCGGTTGTCCAAGACTAAAGCATTCACTTCTGTAATCATTTCCGGTGTGATGACACGATGAGCCTGTCTAGGACGGGGATCGTCTTCCAGTGACTCGCGCCCCTCAAGGAATCTTTTGCGCCATTCAACAACACTTGAACGACGCAGACTGTACTCACCGTACACAGCCTTCATCCGTCGATACATTTCACGGCCTCCAACTCAATCCGCCACCAAAAATCGAATCACTCCTCGTTGTTCCTGGTTACTAGCCTGCATGTTCGGTAGTGGACGATAACTTGTATGACCACCTTCTCTTCGGCGTGAAACCACACTGGCTCTATGCAGCGTCAAACTGTGCGCACGCGTCAGCCTCTCTACCAATCGATGGCGCCACCATACCCGCAGTTACGTGGTGCCACCTTACATGTAAGGCACAGTTAGACGCACTGACCGGGTTTCATTTGAATGTCCCTCATATCAAAATCTTAAATATAGACACAAGGCTATTTAAACAGAAAAGAAACAACACAAGCATTGAAATTACAAGAACTAAGAACTTATCCCTTTAGACTAGATTTTAAAAGATGAGTCGGAACGTTCTTCTTATTTATATTTTTGTCTCCTTAATCATTCGGTTTTTGGCAATTCTGGCGTATACAGCACACTCCTGTAGTGTCACAGAATCGTTTACATTATGTTGGAAGACGTACGTTATGTGAAACCAAATATATTCGTTTTCTGCTTCTCCTGTAAAACTTCAAATTGGGCACTTACGAGGTTACCTTCTAAACCGCAAGCGGAGGATTGTATTAATTTTACCTGCAATGAAATCAACTACGCATATCCTGTTGCTGACTAGAAAAGAAATTTGCGCCAGTGCTTAGAAAAGCCTACAAGCATGAACTGTGCCAGAGCGAGAAAAATACTTTTGCTTGCAAAAAGGAATTTCACCAGAGTGCATTTTTACCATCAAGCAAAAATAAAAGTATTTAGAACATACTAGTTGATTTGCCCGCCCGTTGGTGTGGGGTGAATATGTTGTCACCCTCCCCTCATGCCGATGGGGGCAGAACTTGGACTTAAACGGCATAGGAAGTGTTATAATTCATCTTATTGACCCCGAAACCTATGGATTTGACACTAATATAAGTCATTTTCTATTATTTTTACATGTCACCCCTTCCCACCACCACCTCTCCTTAGGAAGAGTTAGGGGTGTGTTACCTAAGATAGCCTTTGTTAATGAATCGATAGTCATACCAAATTCGACCACTTGGAGGTAGTCAACCCGTCGAACAGGATTCTAGCGTGGGTTGCCTCATGCTTTGTTTTTTTCAATTTTCCAATATTGATATCCCCGTAATTGGAATTCAATGGACAATCGTCCAGTTCCAAAACGTCTCTTGTCCACTTTCCATTATGGGTCATTTTCTTATGCGTATGCATGCGCAAATGCACTGAGAGAAATTTCTAGACTTTTTTTGCAACACTATTACAATCTAGACGTTGTGACATTACGGAGAATGTAAAATTATATGGTAACGTCTAGACGTTGTAACATTACGGAGAATGTTAAATTATATGGTCAGCTTATGTACATTTCGTCATTATTCTGGAGAAATTGTACGTATTTCTAGTCTTTTGTTCATCCCACATGAGCTTTTAACATGATATGTAATGGTACTACATTACTACTGTTAATATCAGTGACTTCATTACTGTTATCCAGCAGTTAGGACAAAATGTACGTAAAGTGACCTTATAATTTAACATCTCTCTCTCTCTCTCTCTCTCTATATATATATATATATATATATATATATATATATATAGAGAGAGAGAGAGAGAGAGAGAGAGAGAGAGAGAGAGAGAGAGAGAGAGAGATTAGTTAGTGTTCATTGTTTACCAATAGGAAAAGGCGAAGTCACTCAGTCGTTTATTATTATTATTATTTGATGTGCAAATTTGAAATACAATATGCATAGTCCATTGTGTACAACTGAAAGTGGATTGAATCTTACGAAACGTATAATTGTCAAAACATGGTACAGCAATCTATGTTTAGTGTGAGTTTCATGTTAGTCTTCTATTTTGACCAACAGAAGAATACAAAGAGAACACAGCAAGTCTGTCACGTTTCTTGCTTCATATATGAGGTCTCTACAAGATGAGGGGAATAAGTGACATTATAAAAAATGAGTTGAGCGTATAGGGATCTAGCTCGAAAAAATGTGCTTTTTTTTTGTTTGTTTTTTAGTTACGTCCACCATCCATACATCTATCACCTGTCAATATTTTTTACCTTAATTCATTTTAGTTTCGGAGATATGAAGGCCTGCAGATGAAATAAGTAATAAGATATAATGCTGGAAGGACAATTTAAATCGCTCTCCTCTCAAATCACAGAGAAGAAGATACGAAGTCCGACGCTATAGCCAAAAGATCTCAGATAAACGAAACATTGATACCAACAAAATGTGCTTTGGGGGTGCCCGAGAGATCAGCGCACCCGCTCATTACGCGTAATGTCACGGGCTCAATTCCCGCTGGAGTTAACAAAACGAACTGTTTTGGAACCTACTGTAAGAAAAACTGTAGGTCCGGTCCTTTGAAGCTTGAAGATTATAACACTTCTAGGACTAAGAAGCATCAACTACAACTACATGCAATAACAGCAATATTAAGATGATAATAATAGTTTTAAAATTAACCATTCAAATACGGACAGGCATATGTTTTTATAACAACGGTGCTTCTTTCAAGAAAAATATTCTGGGGAGGTATTTTAAATATTTGGACAGGGTGAAAGAGGAGAGGGTGTAACAGAGAGAGTGGAAGATACACACCATGGTGGGAGAAGAATGGAAGAAGTATGAGAATTATGTTGACAATAAATTGGTGGAACGTTCCTAAATGTACTATATTTTAAAAAAAAAATCATGCATTACGTCCCACGTTAATGCAACCACCACATCCATTCATTTATGTACCATACTATTCGCTCTCTCTCTCTCCCTTACACACACGGGAAGTATATTATTTTAATATTACAGATATCTTTGCAATGCCTTTAATCATTTTGAGTTAACTTTTAATTCCGTCATACTGCATTTTTCTTTGTTACAAATGCGAAAATATTCTATGCGGATTATCACTATCTTCTTTCCCTAATTTTCATTGTTTTCCTTGACTTCACTTCTATTAATCACTTCAATCTACAAATTTATGCAAAAAAAAATTTCAAGCCATTCTCTCATTATACAGTACGCACATTAATTTGATATCTCTGTACTTTGACTTACAATAATGAATCACACATAAAATGAAAGATTAACACTTACAGCTTTTCCCTACGGGTGTTCAATATAAAAACCTTTTGTCACGCGATACACATCCAACCGATAGGTGAGTTTTCCCCATATTTTAATCGGCATGTCTGAAGTAATAGAAGCGACAGTTATTTCAATCCTGAGCCGCAAATCGGATAAATCAATAAATAGCGGAGGCATATATACATGATTCTTAATAAAACTACACAGAAAAAAAATCGTATGCGGTCAGATTGGATCACTTTGTGCCAAATACACCCTGTCATCCGGTCTATGGCGACCAGGATTTGTTTTCGGGCGTCACTATCTTTGCTACTAGATGGTGTAAAGCGGCAAGACAGTGAAATAATATACCCGCACGCACACAACTAAAACTTTGATCTTTGCTATTTCATTCTGGCCGTGAAGGAATACTATTAAAACAAATTGAAACCACCGATATTCTTTTATATGCACTTCAATATGCTGTCATCATTAGCTATTATTATTTTTTTTTACTTTGTTTTCGCAAATTGGGAAGCACATTATACTAATTCTGTATTCAAAGCTTAATTAAAATAAATGGGTAATGTTAAGAACGAACACATTCCACTTGACATTAGTTTTGTAAAACTAACAAGAAAACTCTTTTGCGGTTAAACTAATGGTCAAAATCAAAATCATATAATTACAAAGTTATGCCACAATACCAAAGATCATTGAGTAATTTTAGGTTTTTCATTTTGATCATTAGTTTAATCACAAAACAATTGAAATGAATCAAGTACTTTTAGCACCGATGAGATATTAAAAAGTAATTGTGTCACTATCTGACACTGCTTTATTCAAACCAATATTGGAGAACATATGTATGTACTGCTTTTATCCTCGTGCTGTGTTATTACCCTAGCAGCTTAGGATATTGGGCCAGTAATACCCTATATCGATAATGTTGACCCAATATTGAGCGATATTGACCCGATATTATTTGCTTCTATGGTATTTACATTTATGATATGGAAAGTACCTTTAAGCATCGAAGGTTCAGAGCAGGATAGAATGAGGAAAGGATGCAGGGAGGAGTCAACCAAGGCTTTAGTTATAGGCATCAGCATGGAATTTGTCTGGTATGACTGAGGAAAACCCTGCAAACAAGTCAGCCAGGATGGTCGGCCGTTAAATTGGACCATGGACCACCCGAATGCGAAGTCAATGCTCTAGCAACTCAGCTACGGCCGCTAGGTCAAAGATATGCAATTGTTATAATAACACGGTAACATATAAACTCTATGTTAACAGTATAAAGCTTAAAAATGCACAGAAGTTCTTCTATTGTTCAGTAGCCAGTTCAACTGGCGGCTCGTGACATAAATAATAGGTGAAGTACTACCTAAAGTTTCCTACTATCTTTGTTAGTTAATATTTATTCTGGAGTTTCTGGGCTTACACGCGATTCTGATATTGCCACTCTTAGATCTCAGATGCTGTTGACTAACTTTCTGGCACAATTAATGCTTATTAATGCATTAATGCAAATCAAAATATTAAGTGAAACTAAACTACACCAACTTCACCTGACGAACCGCCACTGAACAAGTTGTGTAAAATTTTGTCAGACAAAATGAACAGTGAAAGTATCATAAAATTATAAAATAAAGATATAATGGTAATACCCAACTACCTGTTCTATGATGTCTCAGATATTTATAAAACGAAACTATATTAATAATCTAGTACTGCCATATTTAATATAATTCTTAACTGACAAGAACACAATAGTTTTTGCAGAGATGTGTTGGGGAAGATGTTTCCCTCAATTGTTTTGGACGGCTTCTTATCTTACATTTAAATTTTCTTCCTATGAACGAAGGAATATATTAATGAAAATATGTTTTGATGTTATGTATTCAATATAATTTATTTTTAGACACCCTGTACGTTCTTAAAACTTAATTTTAATAGTTCAAATAACCGGAAAAATACAGAACATTGAGTTGAGTATAGTTCCATAGTTATGGACTATGTCATTGTTAACAAAGTGACACACATACACGTACTAACACATTTCCAAACTAGAACAGACAATGTACCAAAGATCCTGCTCTTATCACAAAATATTTAATCAAAATGACAAAGCTAAGTTTGAACAAGATTATAGGAGGTATATTGAACGTTTGCTCTTCAAATCTTTTGTTGTCACATTGCCCTGAACTGATAAAAAAAGGTTCAGGATCTATCCAGATATGTAACACATTTTTGCTTTCACTCCATGATTTTAAAAATTTATCTTGGTGCTACGTGTGCATATGTTTGAGCATCTACACGAAGGACGTATAAGTCAGTTTTTTTCTTTATTTGACATCAAGTAATTACGCACTCGTTTCTTAGTTACAAAAGACAAAATGAAGTATTTAACGACATTTTTATTATTCAGTGCTCTCATTGCAGTGAAAAATATCCGTGTTGTTGGTGCAATTAATGATAACATGTTTACGCTCCCTGAAATACCAGATCTCAACTTTTCTGCTGTTGAACACTACAGTGGCAAAGGTGATACGTTTCTTGAAGACAGGTGTCGACAAGTTGGTGGTGACGAAGCTTCAGTAGCAGCAATGGCGGCCAAGGAACAGCTGTTAGAATGTGTTTTCTCGCTTGCCAACTATACAGTGTTAAGGGGGGAAATTATGGAAGCTATGCCCACAGGTGAACTAGACGGTGTTTTTCGAAAGTACTGTGGAATGGTACCACAGTTTCGTGGCTGTGTAAAAGCTTTCGCAAAAGCAATTGATAAGTGTTTGGTGGAAAATGAACAAAAGAATAAGAAAATGATGTCCGATATAGCGGAATCTGTTGCTAACTTCGTTTGTTTTAAAGGTGGAGACAGGATTGCGCTATTTATCGCTGAAGGTGGACCGGAATGTCTACAAGACAACATAGAAAACATTCAGGATTGTGTAAACAAAACATTGGTTCGACATCTTCCACAGAATATTACATCTCTTGATGATTTTGACCTAGAGGATATAACAATTCTACCGCCATCTCCATTTATAATTGGTGAACGAGAGTGTAAAGAATTTGATAACCTTTCGTCGTGCGTCATAAAGATATTAGAAAATTGTAAAGAACCCACCCCAGCAAATATTATGCAGAGTATGATTAAGTTCGTTAGGAAGGCAACTCCTTGCCAGAAATTTGAAACGAGCGCGGTAGCCGTCGCAGCCGAAAAGTCATCAGCATACGCTTTTTCTAAGGAAAAGTCCATCGTAACAGTTACTATGATCTTAATTTTAAATTTAATCATTTTGTGAGCTAATGTGAAGAATAGTGCGGGTTGTGTGTTATTTTTGTGTCACTCGGAACGAACACTGGAACTTGGTAAGAATATACACAACAAGTTTTAAAATATGTACCTTTAAAACAAGGTTCGATCATGAAAGATCAAGATTCAAGATACAGAATTTTGTTTTACTGCCACCTGAGTTACAATATCACGGACTCAGACTCAATTAGTGGTCGCAGAATAACTGGGACTCAAATATCAACGACCCAATAGCTCCGCTTACCTTAACCTGACGCAAAATCCATTGACCAATTACAACTCTGTTTTCGGTTTACTTGGAGGATTGTGATTGGCTCGTGGAATTTTACGTTATGTTAAAGTTTGAGGATGCAATAGCAAACAATACGAGTTATTATATGAATTAATAGTTAGCAACTTAATATTTCCATATTCTAAGTAACAGTTTTCAACGACATGTATTTCGACGTTACCTAACACAAACCAATATTTTTTACTGTCATCTCTCTTGTGTAATTAGATAACAGGAAGCTTAGCGCTTTAAAAATGTATAGTAAGTTTGTCCTTTTTCGTTTCAATACATATACAGATTTAATTAAATTTAGTATTCAATATTTTAAGAGCCCATTTCCATGGACCAGACAAATGAAAAAGAAATGGTTTAAAGTTCTATCAAAATCCACTTGATTTTATAGATACAAGGGTTCGTACTTCGAACACAATATACACACTTCTTACGATGTATCTAAAAATATTTCTCGTTAAGTGGTCAACTTTACATTAAAGGGAACGTATGTTGTTTGAAGTCGATTCTATATCACTAGGATATATATTAGAAACTAAACTATGACGTCAAAAAGTTGTCGGTGTTGGCAACTTGGTATATTCTTTTGAAATAAGACTACTTCAATTTATTGAATACCGAGGCGTCCTAGATCAGTGATAGAGCGTTGGCGTAGTATTCGGGTAAACGTGGATTCGACCCCAGTGACCGACCATCCTGACAGGTCTTTTCAGGGTTTCTCCTTAGTCACACCAGTCAAATGCCGGGAAGGCCCCTTCAACATAAGCCCTGGCCGACACCTTTTCGTATCCTTTCCCCTCCTCTGTCCCGACCTGAGCCTTAGGATGCCTAAAGACCATAAATAAAATTCAATTCAATTTATTGGATATTTGATATTTTCTAATGGTGATAAGCATCGTATATCAAGCAAAAGAATTCAGTGTTCCGAATTGTGCATATTAAACGAGGTAGCATGTTCAAGGTGTTTATTTTTTTTAATATTTTACCTCATATCTTACACTCAGTCTGCAACACTATAATTTTGTTGAGCTTCAAGTTGGAATCCTTATACCTCAAAAGCTCCGGATTTTCATGGATGTTATATGAAAATTCTTCCTTGTTTGGTTGAGGAGAATAAGCCCCTAGAATATATCACACAAATTTAAATAGCCGACAGGGTAACCGTGCGGTCTAAGGCATTAGACCAACGACTCGAATCCCGGGTCCGAATCCCGGAAGAGGCATGCATGTTTGTGGATTTTAACTGGTTGCAGGTGGGCGAATTGTGACGGGTCAAAGTTAAAAGTTACTAGAGTGGCCCAAGATTTACTTTTTTTTTTTTTTTACCAACTTACTCAATGGTACAGTTCAATGGAACATTCTATTTATTTGCATTCATCTCGTTCTTGGATATCAACTTCAACACGGCATGCAAGTTTGTAACAAGGTTGCCAGTCACTTTCTCTGACCTTGTTAAACTTGATATTGCGTTGAACTTAATAATCAAGCATAAAACAAATTTCTATTAACAACGGTTGTTGGAACAATAAAATATGCGATAAAGCTTGTTAAACTTGAAACCTAATTGAATTTTATTTCGTTGCACTACCGTTCTTGTCTTAGTGCGGTGAAATCCCACCACGTGCCACGAATGTTTCGTCTTTGGCTAATCTCCAAAAGCTCCCAACCTTTTCCTACAGCCATCTGCTGCAAATATGATGAACTAATTATAAATAGCACTTAGAAAGCAGAAAAGGTCGAGTGGTTCCGTGGTCTGATGACTATAGAATCTGATCAGTGGACCAAACGATCTCGGTTCGATTCTCATCCAGGTTAACGTTTTTAATCTTTTTAAATAAATGCATTAGTTTCTTCTTCCATGCCAGAGCAATTTCAACCTTGTTTTTGTAAACTAGACTGCTGAATTTAACCTTATTTAAATTTTTCGGCTTGATTTGGTAAGCTTGCATAAAGTTTTCACACTTGTCAACGGAAGTTTTATTCATAGTAAGGGCAAAATTGCTATGTGAACTCATGCTTACGTCATTCTATATGTTGAAAGACTCTTTATTATTATTATTGCAAATTAGTCAAACTTAGATCCTCACGAAAGAGAGTCAGAAGAATTACAACTCGACGTGAAGGAAATGGTTGGTTCTTTTATTAAGATTCAAATAAAGGTTCAATGAGGTCTTAATTTGACATAAAAGCTTTACCAATTTTGTTCTTTTAGTATAACAACAAATATGACTAGTTTTACAATGATAACATTTTTTTTTCTTTTGGTTTCTCTCATGTCACAAATAACTAATTTTGGACCCATATATATTTATATATTATCACCAGAACAGGTTTTATAGCCTAATTAGATATTTACAATGCTCATTTAAAGACATTTTTATTACAATATCTCTAAATGCTTAGAAAGACATATCATAACCAATTCGATGCGAGTTCTGCACATTTCATTATAGATAATACATATTCTCCAGATTGGTGACTTCATCATTATATTTGTCCTTCCCTTTTTGCAGTTGAAGAAACCAGTGTTGTCTACGACAGTTTTAAATGACGGGACATGAGACTGTATTACAATGATAGTAAGTCTGTACAGTCTAAACCCTTTTGAATTATTTTCCTAAGAAATAATAGATAAGACCTTTTCTCTAAAGTCTGAAAATTAAAGTTTTTAATAATTGTCTTGCAATTTTCATAAATAAGATGGGTTCGTCTGGGAATAACGGGAACGGAAATAAAGGAAGTGTCCGAGATATCTGTCACGTCTGGTATTAGCGTCCCTAATTAAACAGCCTGCTCAGTGCAGGGCTCAAAATTACTGTTTTACTTCAGGTACTATTCTCATACTAGCATAGTGAAACTGATGAAAACCCTTCGAAACATTTGACGTGATGTCCAGCAGTAAGGTTCGAACAGGCGTGCGAAGCTCTATTCCTATTTGAAATCCGCGGCATTAACCACTCGACCATGGGGTATTATTTGTTTATTGTATTCTGTTGAACCGTGCAGTGTTACTTACTGCTCTAGTGAACTTAAAACTTTCCGTTACACCTAATGCATTTCTTACTGTAAGATTTTCTTATTAAGTTTGGAATCTGATACCTATTTGAGAACGGGGCTATAGTATTTAAGCTATAAGGCGCATGTGTGGAACAAAAAGTTACTTTTAAGTGAGGGAAAACAGTTTTATGTGCCTTTGTATTATCCGCGATTTTCATTACCTGCGTCCGTCCTGACAGGCAATTAGCGCGAAAAATCGGAACTCTGCTGTATTTACCTATAATTAAATTGAATTTATTTATAGCTTTTAGGCAACTATGGCTCAGTTTGAGATAAGGTAGAGGAAGGGATGCTGGAATGAAAACGGCCAGAGCCTAGTCTGAAGGTGCCATCCCGGCATTTGGATAATGTTATGAAGAAAAAACAGTGTAAAATTCTCAGTTGGAATGGGCGACCGCTTGGATCGTGCCAAGGACTTTCCAATTGTTATGTCAAGTCTCTATAATCCGACAAGAGAGGGTCCCGATATGTTGTCGCTGAGTTCCGAATCAAACATAGTGCATCTGATAGAGAATGGTGTGGTTACGAAGAATACCAAAATTTAAGTTGCGATGGGCAAGGGGGAGCTTGGGGAACCTCGAAATTCACAGTCATTAATTAAAGGGTATATCTACGACGATTCAGAATAAAGGACGAAACTTTCGGGAGGTGATTCCTGACATCGAAAGAAGTAAAAAAGTTCCTATGAATATGGATAAAATTCCGCTTTACGTCGGAGACACAGCGTCGCCAACTTTGAGTCAAAAGTTGACGCCTAGCAATGGGAAGAAATGAATAAATCTCAATAAGTCAGAAACGACTCATTGAATGAAAATTTCGTTTCGGGAAAGTTATTTCTATCAATGTGGTGGACATCAGTAGTGAAAACTAACTGTCACGAGTTTGTCAGTGTTGCCAACCAAGTATAACATTTTTCAAATGGCACTACGTACTGTTATTGGATATTTTACATCTTCAACTGATGATATAGAACACACTGAAAGCACGGACGAGACAGAAAGGTTCTCGCGATCTTATACAAACTAAGGGTCAGCCCATTTCAAATCATCCAGTTTGGTTGGTCGACCTACTTTTTTTTTTAAACAAATATGTTTTAATACTTATATTCCTTATATAAGAATAGTTCAAAACGGGTATTCTTTTATTTCTACCCTCATCGTTTAATTAATGACCGCCATTTCTGCAGTCGTTTACAAAAAAATACTATATCCGTACTGCTTTATTCTCATAGGACCCATGGGTCTACTTTATACCATGATACGTCCCCGAGTACCCAAAAAAGCTATATGATAATAGAGATTATCACTATTGAGCCTCTTATCTGAATTTTGACTCTCCGTCTATGGACGTAGGATCTTGGGTTTAACTTGTAAGGCAAGATATGATTATTATGAACTGACCAACCCGGGGTACACATAAACATAAGCTACAGTGCATGTGAAGATGTCTCGACCTCCTGCCTGAAGGTGACGGTATGTATGTAAAAGACAGTGTATGCAAAAGGGAAAAATAACACAAAAAATCAAAGCAAATAAAAGGATGTCGTTGGCAAATAAAAGGAGATCCTTTTATAGTGAAAAAATCACTATATATCACGTTTTAGGGAATCACTTTATATTTCCACTAATAATAATAACGAGAATATAATATTCACTGGTAAATATGCACTATATATACAACCACTAGTGGTTTAGGACATAGGTGCTAGAGATGTCATCTGGGATTTGTTGATATTCTGCTTCTTCCAGTGGACAACTGCTACTTCACCTGGATTTTGGTAACTGCTTCTGCTGATTTCTGTTATGGAAGTTTAACTGCTGCTTCCTCTGGATCGGGTAACCGCTACAGATGGTTTCTGCTGCTGGAGTATTACTGCTACTCCAATGGGATCAAAATAGCTGCTACTGAAGGTTAATGCTGCGCAAGATTTCTTTTTTTTTAAGAAACATTCCCTGTGGCTCCTCTCTAAGGAGAGCCCACATGGAAACACTTCCAGTACGGCATCGCACTCTTTGAGTTTACAGCACTTTTTGTGTAAACAGCACTTTTGCGTACGCCCACCGCTAACCGGGGGATGCGACCCCCGCGGCTGACGCCGCCCATCTCCCTTCGGAGGCACCGTGCTCCCTTTGCATACCGAGCGATGTCCTGGCGGAATTATATACATCTTAGCTTTTAGTGGTCTTTATTTGGTATATTAAATCACTACATTTATTAAATTTCCTAATACGTATATACATGAAAACAAAAAAAAGTTAATTTTCTTTTTCAAAAATAAAAAAATAACCACGCCAGGGTTCGATCCTGGGACCTGCGGATCAGCTTCCGATACATTAACCACTGGACTAAGCTGGGAGCTGCTGAGAGGTAACGAGGTATATGGCAAGATTACAGGTATGAAGTTTCGGACAGTTGTCGACGCCTTCCATTGGAGTTGCAATTGTTGACGAATTGAAGGAAGTATATGCTGTGGAGATAGGACACAACTGTCGCAGTCCTATATTACATTAGGAGTTGTTTGATGAGGTAAAGCAATGTAATATGAGGAGAGGTGGAGAGGGAGAGGAGAGGAGAAAGGGGAGATGGATGTCTTCTGTTGTTTGAGTGACTTAATGACGTAAATGGAACGAAGCTGTGATGAAGTAGGACTGAATTAGTCTATATCAGGTGATGCTGAGAGATGTTAAGGAAGTGGGTGTGGAATTCGATATGTCAGCCTAGGAGGATTTGCTGTACCGATGTGATTTATCGAGTCGTATGGTGAATTTTATACGCGGTGCCAAAAGGAGGTTGTGAGTTTGTTGATGTATTCTACGAGGTATGGTAGTTCAAGATCTTCATGGAGCTGGGAGATTCGAGTGTCGCGTGAGTGTCCAGTGATGATACGATCGGCTCGATTCTGTACTCTTTGGAGTAGATGCAGGTACGTGGGAGCAGCGTGGTTCCATGCTGGTGCAGCATAAGTTAGGAGTGATCGGATCATCATAAAATATATATGCAATCGAGCTTCTAGAGAGAATACTGGGCTGTGAAGCAGTGGATATAGTGCTAACAAATAGTTGTGACTGTTTTGGCAAGTGATTGCAGATGATGTCGAAATGTGAGTGTCCTGTCGAGGTCTACACCCAGATATTTGGCATACGTTGAGTAGGTTAGCTGGTTATCAAATAATGTGAACTGTTGCGGATCGTGGAGTCTTCTTCTTGTGAAGGGAACTACTTAGGTTTTATCAGAGTTTAATTTAATACGCCATTTAGTGATCCATTCTTCTAATAGTTGTAGATACATTTGTGCGAATAGTTGAGCATGGTGTAGATGTCGATCTGAGGCGAATATTGCAATATCATCTGCAAAAGTTGCTCTTTGAGTTTGCGGTGTGGTCGGAATGTCTGCAGTGTACAGGTTGAAGAGTAAGGGTCCAAGAACCGAGAACTGTGGGACACCAAAAATAATAATTTTTTGGGGATCTGAGGTTGCACCTGATGGTGGACGAAGTATTTTCTATTGCTGAGATAGGTACGAATTAGCCGAATTACGTAACGTGGGAAATTTTGCTGAATTAATTTATTAATTAGTCCATTGTGCCAAACATAATCGAAGGCTTTCGATGAGTCCAGAAATATTCCAAATGTGTATTTTTTAGCACTGAAATGTAATGTCAGGTATTCTATAATTCTAACTAGCTGTGCAGTGGTGTCGAATTCTTTCCTGAATCCAAACTGGTGTGAAGGATAGAGTTCGTGTGAGTGTATGGGAGTCTGCAGACGGCGATGGATGAGACGTTCAAAAAATTTGCTGAGTGTTAAGAGTAAGCTGATTGGGCGATGGTTAATTGGAAATCTGTGATCTTTGCCAGGTTTAGGTATTAGGATGATTTTTGCAAGTTTTCAGTCTTCAGGAAAATGGCTATGTATGAGTAGAGCATTGAAAAGTCGTGTTAGCTGAACTAGTAGTTTTCTGGGAGTATTCTTGAGGGCAGCTGGTGGTATATGATCTGGCCCTGAAGCACTGCGACCTCGAAGACTCCGGATTATCTTCTGAACTTCTCTTGGTGTGCAGAGATTTGCAGGATCAAATGGAGTATCTAAATGTGTTTGTCGTATTAGGTTATATATGAGTCGGATTGTTTCTTCATTATAGGGTTCTGGATTTAAGTTAAATTGTGTTTCAAGTTGATCAGCAAAGAAGAGAGCTTTATCCGCTGTTGTTAAGACTAAACCACGGGCTTCGTGGAGTTGGTGAGTTGATACTGCTTTTCGTGTTTTGGAGAATGAACGAGCCAACTGCCAGAATTCATAACTTGGTTTGTGAGTGATTTAATTTTAGAGTCATATGTTTGTATCTGCAAGCGCCGTAATCTCCGTTTTACTAGGTTATTGAAAGAGTTCCATAAGGATTTCCAGCGATGATCCCTGGTGGTTTGCCACTTTTTCTCGTTCAACGTTTGAGCGTAATGAGTACGTGAGTGCGTAGCTGCTCAGGAGTGTATTATTGGTCATTGGAGTAATTTGTAGAGGTGCTACTAGTGGTAGAAATTTTGATTGCAGGTGTAGTATTAGCGGTGATTAGTTTAACTGCATTATCTATTTATGTAAGGTTATTTAAATTTAGTTGAGTATTTGTTGTTTCAGTGATGATTCGTCGGTATTTGTCCCAGCCTACTATGAAGGTTGGTAGTAGTGATGGGGGAGTTTGCAGGTTTAGCTTATGTATATCTATGCGAATAGGAATGTGGTCAGAAGTCAAAGCGTGAACTGTAAAAGGGCCATCAGAGATGTGAAGTCCCTTGATTAGTGCAATATCTAAGATGTCCGGACGACTTAAATTGTGAGGAAAACATATTGGATCTGGTGTGGTTATAGATGTGACGTTCAATGAACTTTGGTTTCTGTATATTTTTCCTGATTGGTTGGAAATTCGTGAGTTACAATGTGGGTGTTTTGAGTTAAGATCTCCAGCTATGATTACTCTATTGCCAAGTCGACTGAGCTTTCGTAGATCTTCTGTTTGCAAGGGAGTATTAGGCTGTTTGTATGCGGAAATGAATATGATTGGTGAATCTGGAGTTTCCATTTTGGCGCCGGTGACTTCAGGAGATTGGAGCTCTGGAAGTTCTATGGTAACAGTGGAAAATGTGATTTATATAAAATGGCAGTACCACTTTTAGGTCCTAGACGATCTGTGCGTTGTAGGTGATAGTTGTGAATTTTCCAGTTATCTTCTGGGTGAAGGTGAGTTTCTTGTAGTAAGAATATTTTGTACTCTCCGAGAAAATATTTAAATTGATCATGCTGTGACAAGATGCCGTCAGCGTTCCAGAACGCAACACGAATGCTACTTGCTGTTGCTTTATGGTTGTGTGCCATCATCAAGCATCGAGAAGAAGACCTGAGCAATAATTTGTATTTTTTCGAATGTAGATTTGGCTGCTTGATAGCGAGTAACGCCCTGTTTGAGCTTCATGAATAAGTTGGATTGATTAAGTCCTTGGAATAGCATGAAGATATCCTTCAAGGTTGAGCAAAAATCTGAAAATAATGGTGTGGTTTCAGGTTCACTGGGAGTGGCTGTTGACCTGTTTTAATTTGGAGTGTGATTAGCATTAGAGTGTTCTGTATTCTGAGACATTTTATTGGCGTAGATTGACGAATGAGTTGCAGTAGTTCCAGCGGAAGAAGAAGTGGAGGAGTTGTTAGCTGTCTGTTTTGGCTTAGCAGAGTTTGTTACGGTTTAGTGTTGCTTGTAGAGTTTCGCATCCACGATGCAGGATGATCCCCATCATAATTTGCACACTTGGCTGGAGTGTCTCTCGTTTTCTTTTAACTGTCCTTGGCAAGGTGCCCTTCGGAACATTTGACACATTTCGGTGTATTGTGGCAAGATATGCTTAAATGACCAATTTTTTGACATTTGAAACATTGCAGAATTGCAGATGCCTTGTATGGTTCAACTTGAACGGCGTAACTGAGCAAATATTGAAGATTATAAAATTCGCTAGCATTGTTTTCCTTTCGAAGAGATACTAGGAACAGTGGATAGACAATCTTTTCTTGTGTTTCTTTATTTTTGCCATACAGTTGTGAGACTGAGTTGACAGGGAAATGTTGGTCTACAAGATCTTGATATATGTCTTCAGTTATGGTATCTATTGGTAGTTTGCGAATTACAGCCTTTAATGGTCTATCCTTTTTGGGTATTTCGGTTGCATATTGAAGTTGAGTCTGGTGGCAGCATGCTATGACCTTATCGTAATCAGCAGTGGTGGTAGTCTGAAATTTGATAAAAATCATTATATGATTGATGTGCAGTTTATCCTTACAAGTATTAGCAAGTGAGCGGCTGAATTGGTATTTATTTTGGATTTCATATATATATATAGATCGGAGGTGTTTTGGGAGGTGTTAGCCCCGAATTAGTTTTAACTTTGGTAGAGTTAGCATCATCTAATGGTTGGTAACGATTTGAGGTATGTATGGGTTGGGAACCAATTTGGCGCTTCTCTGGTTTAGTGACAATTTTAGGAACATCCATCATGTTCCATATCAGTGATGTGATCATCAGATCGTGATTCAATATCAGTTTCGTTTGAGTGCAGTGCTGGATATTCTTCTTCCCAGTAAATGTTTGGTACTTCTGTATTGGAATCTCTTGAGGAGAAATCCGAAGATTGTGGGCAGTTCTGGGTGCTCCTTTCATGCTTGGTTTGGGATTTATGGGATAAGTTCGTTTCACTATTTTACTTTCTTGTGATTTCTTTGTTTCCATATTTTGATCGGTATGAACCCGTTTACGCTGTTGTTTTGATTGAGAATCTTCATGTTTGTGGGCTACTACAGTTACATTATGTTGGGGGGAGGGATGTAGCTGGAGAGGTGAGTGGCGTTTAAGCATCAGCCATTTCGTAGAGAGAAAGTACCACCGCGGCCACAAAGTGTATACAGGGTGCAGTACTTTTTGACCACTAACAGAGAACTACCGCCGCTCGCTTTCAATTTACCAGTTTATTCTTAAATTTATTCGTTTTTTTTTTGTTAGCGGCATGTGACCGTGCACCATCCGTCAGCTGAACAAGCACCGTGCAAGGGAAGGGAGCTAACCCACACGCGCTCCACACGCTACCGTGTCATATTACTTTCGGCTGCTGAGAAAGCGCTTGTCTGTGTTACGTTCATGCTCTGCGCCTACGCGAGAGCGTACCGGAAGTCTTTCCACGTGTGTTCTGGGGCACGGGGAATGGTTCTGAAAAATTTATTGCTACTGCTATAGCTCCAGGTAACAACGCTGTAGGAGTACAACTGCTATTCCTACTATATATATAATGACACAATTCGGCTGCTGCTTCTGTTGGATCTCATAACTGCTACTGACTTATTGTAGTAGTGGAAGCTACTTCCACTGAATGATCTAAATTTTACTTGGTAAACTGCTGCATAATCGATGCTTCTCTAGTTTTGTGTTGCCTAGAGTAACTGTATTTTGCTCTGGGTCATTCCATCATTGGCTCAACGGCGTGACTAGCTTCAAGTTAACCATCCTTCGCATAATAGAGTTAACTCTAACCATAAGCTTAATTAGAACTTCTCCTTTGGCTTCATTTGAGATAAGTGGTGATAATTAGCGTCTATTTAGGTAGTGAGTAAAGTAACTGCTGCTATGGCAAATATGATTCTTGCTTAAACTGGATCCCATAACTATTGTTGCTGCAGGAAGCACGATTGCTTCTTCGTTGGATTATATAATTACTATTTCCTCTTCCTATGTGATTGAACAAAATAATCTTTATAACTAAAAATTATATTCTTCCTTGTAAGTCAGGCAACCATTGACTTGGTGACAAGGCCTACTTCTAAAACAATCACCTTAGGCATAATAGGGAGACCTAGGATCATTGGCTCGATCAAAGCTTCCCTCTTGGCATCAGTGTAAGGTGATGTTTAATATGCTTGTTGTATTCTCATCATTTTCGCTTCCAGCTTTCTTGCGCTTCTTCTTCCATTCCGTCGATTATATCTTTGACGGGGTCATTAGTTAGTCATCATCTTCCCATAGTTGTCATTCTATGATCTGAAATTTTCCTGTCTTCTTCGGTTTTCCTTTCTGCTCCTGGCTAACGGACGTCTAATAGTGGTGTTCAGTGTTCCATAAGAGGTTTTCTGTAAGAAGTTTCGTCATCCTTCCATTCTTCAAGTTTGTCGCGGGCCCTTGTAATCTTTGACAAGACTTTGTGGATAAGCTTGGGGTCAGCATGATTTTCATGACCGATCCGTATCGCTCTTTTGCATTGATCTATACTTTTTAAATATTCTCCTTGTTCGAAATACACTGTTGCGAAATTATTGTAATAGCTGGCATTAGTCGGATCTATCTCTATTGCTTTATGGTAATGTCTCAAAGCAGTCTCGAAATTCCTTTTAGCGTAGTATTGGTTACCTAATTCATTTTCTTTCAAAGCTTGGTCCGCTCGAGATATTGATACTTCCGTCCTTACTCTGGCTTCATTGTCTCCTAGTGGTTTGGGTTATTCTCTCATTTGTTCACTATCGCTTAATAGTTTGTTAGATAGGCGTATCTCTTCTCGCTCCTGGTCATCCGCTTCCTAGGGAGGTACTGATTCCTTCTTTTCTTACATCAAAATCGTTAATGCTTTCCAGGGCTCCACATATTCCTTCGCTTATAGCATGGTAGCGTGGTCTATTTCCTTAATGATCCTAGTTTCCTCTGTAGGGCTTTGTTTCCTTTCTCTCTTAGGTTTAATCGTAGCTTACTTCAGGTATGTCTCTGGTTTTCTTCGTTTATCTTTTCTTGGCTCTCCCTTATCCTTACCATTTCTCTATCGTAGTCCGCACACATGTTACAGGACAGATTATTACCTACAATGGACGGATTGTGTGCTAGTCATTCTTCTTGGACTCAGGTTTCATATCTTTTACCTGTTTTGGTCCTTCTTTATTAGCATTTATCGTCACTGTTTTATTCTCTTTGAGTTGGAGTTTATCCTTTTATTTTCTCTAGCAATATCCTTCGTTCCAGATGATGGTTCTTCTTTCCTTTTCTTATTCTTAATCAGAACGCTTCGGGCGACTGATCTTTCCTAGCCTTGAGTATTATTACCTGCATCCATTTCCTTTACCTTGAAGTTATCTGTATCTGTCAGCCTACATTGAATTTCTCCCGTGAGTGTCTTAATCACTATTACCAGCTTATGTCTGTTAATTTTAGCATAGAGATGATTGTTTCCTAAGAAGACTTCGGGTGTGCTCTTCTCTATTACTAATAGTCCTAAGGAGAGTTTGAAGTTATTGGTAATCTGGATCTAAGCTTCAGTCTTTCCTTTTATATTAATATCCCCATTATTTGTGGTTTTAAGTTTGGTTCTGTTTACCTCAGTAGTATCCTTATAAACTGAAGGATCCCTTTTTCTGATTTGTTCGAAAATAACTTCACTGATTAGGGAGTCGTTAGCCCCTGTATCCACCGGTGCCACAACCGAAAACTCCGTTTACTTCCACACGTATCATGGGCAACTTTCTTCCCGAACTAGTAGCATAGACATGTTCAATTGCGGAAAATATGGCATGCTCGGTCCGATCACCCTCTCTCTCTCTCTAACTGTGTATTTTCCAGGAATATTATATTTGGGCTTCTCTGAATTGGGTGGAATCATTTCTTGTGCTCGCTTCAGATGTCCAGTATCTCGGTATCTGCCTCTGCCGATTATTGTCCCCTTGGTTACATATAAGTGGAACGAACTCCTTCTCTTGTTGGACACATACATTAAGCATTGTTGGGGTTTTATTTGCTTCGGTCTTAATTTTCGTAGATTATTGATCTATTTCTGTCCCATAAGTCTTTGGTTATTATTTCCACTGAAATTAGGCCTTCCTCCTTTATAATTGGAAGTATCATTATTATTATTATAACCAGAATTGGGTCTTGTCTGCCGTTTTCCATCATTCGGATAGTTAATCATATTAGTTTGGTTCTTATTGTTAGGTCTCATCCCAATACTATCTTGTTTTCCTAGAAACTCTAGAAGACCTTCGGTGGTGTGGTAACTTGTACATGCTAGTAATATCTTCTGATCGCGGGGAAGTATGTTGGATGACTCTTTTTCATCAGTGACTTCTGGATCTATGCGAGTCTGATTGGTAATAAAATTCATAGGCGTCGTTAGCTTTTAAATATTGGGGGGATATGCTACATTTCACATATTCAAGTTATCTTTTAACTGTAAAATTTGGTTTGGTTTGCTTTAATATGCTAGAAGAAATTTAATGATTAGTAATTCATAGTCTATAGTGCAAAAACTTTCATTCATAAGCATTCAAGAACACAGAGGTGAACCAAGGAGGGGGGTGATATAGCCCCATCACCGACACCCGATAAAGTTATTTAAAAATTGAATTATAAAAAGTAATACTCTATGAAAATGGTATTCTAAAAAATGTCACTCCCCTCCCCGAAATAAAAACCTAGGATATATTCAAGGCCTACCACAACAATGTTACAAATTCGGCTGGTTTATGGTGATATGTTATTCATATCAAAATTCAAAATAATATACATTCAATAGAATAGATTCAATTAACTTACCGAAAGATCAAACGGCAGTCAGCTCGAAGTTATCAATCTCATTTCTCAGTGGCTATTGCGAAACTGTGTCCTTCTTGAATTTCTCGAAACGAAATTCGTAGCAACCTTTTTGTTGTTAACACTATCTAAAAGGTCTTGATGAGCGCAACAAACTCCCACATGATTCAGTCTCTTCTGTGTCATAGTAGAATGCAAATACGTTTTCAAGCGGCGAAGATCATTGAAACTTCCTTCTGCTTCACAGCTTGAATTTGGCAAAACCAACAGCAGTCGAAGAAGCGTACCCACATTTGAAACTAAAAATCTTTCTTCAACGCTCATTTCACGGAAAGGAGTTACTTCGTCCTTAATACTGGCAATATTTTTATCCTTCAGGAACAATCTCAACCCTGAATCTAAAGATGATGTGTCAATTTCCGGATATAACTTCATACCTCCGCAGTTCTCTCCCGTTAGCAATACATTTTCCATCAATAGAGCTTGCTTAGTTCCTGGTTGGTCGAATTTATTCTTTAATCCGAAAAGAGTTGAGTTAATCATTTCGTAGTATTCTCTTCTGTAGTAGTCTTGAGCAGATTTATATTAATGAACAGGCTGAGGTTCTGTAAGTCTTTTCGGCGATTGCTTCAGTCTCAGAAGGGTTACTGGAAGAAGATTTCTCTGGCAATTTCATTTTTTCTGGCAATTCGCAAATAGCACAGAAAACTTTTCTTCAGAACACAAGTCACTATTGGCACTTGAGATCGATTCCATACATTCGAGAAGTCCTGACAGGTTAACAGTCCTTCCTTGAATTGTTTTATTAAGAAATTCAAGACAGGATAGCAATTCGAGAGCTATAATGCAACCAAGATAGGTGACTCCATTTTCTGAAATTCTGAAGTAAACCACTATATTTCTCGTATTTATCTTCAACTCCTACAAAATTTGCAGTATGATTTCATATTTGCTTAAAACTTCTTCAGTCTGGGATTTTCTATTCAGAAACCGAGTTCGACACAGAGGACGTATCTTCGAAATTTTAAAATTCAACAATTTTAACAATTTATTTGGGCCTACCGGTAAAATGCCGGTAATTTTGCAACCTTAGACATGACACAGAAAATTATTGGGGGGAACTTATGGATGGGTGCTTAGAACGAGGCCCCGCTAACAGGCTCAGCGAGGGCCGGGAATTTGCTTCGATTCCAAGCAAATCGAGAGCGGATGAGTGTCAAGGTCATTAGGCTAGAAGGAGTCGTTCTGGACCAAGCATCCAAGAACAGGTAAATGGAAACACGCCAGTCAAGGCAACCGCATGTGCAGGAAAGTGTTCCAGTCCAAGCAACTGAGAACAGTTTAGAGGGAGAGGAATGACCACCCGAACGAGAGCAAGTGAAGCTGTTTCCCTGATGTCTGACTTTTAATAATGGTGATCTGGGTGTGGTTCTACAAATCCCTCCTCTTGCGACTCTATGTTTTGTTGTTGAGTTTGTCGTTGTCGTCTGCTTGTTGTTGACATTCATGTTACACATGTTTGTTTACATTGTTTCACTCGTTCCACTATCTGTTTACGTTGTGAGTGTGTCAGGCACGTGCTTATATGCGAAGATCATTTCAATATTGTAAACAGAACATGTAAAAAGTGGATGAGAAGCGATCATGTGCAGAAAACTAACATGTGTTCAAGAAATCTACACAATTCGTAGGCATGTGCTTATCTTTTAATTATCTATATTTATTGATGCTAAACTTTGGAATAATTGCACCAATATTCGTGAAACATAATACGTTTTCTCATATGACTTCCTACTGATCGTCTTGTTGTAGAATATTTAACGTATGCGTTTCCATGTGGAAGATAATGAGGCACGAACAAAATATTAAAACAAAACATTTTCCTCCGTATGTAACCAAATTTGACATTCTAACAAATAGGCGTCCTTTGAACTATTTAGTACCATATCAGTTTTTAAAATGTCTGTCTGTGCACAGTTGCCATTCTTTCTGAAGGTCATGGAAGCAAGTAGAGAAAGCTTCATCCGGAGTGCTTCTCAGCACATCTGTTACAACCATTTGGATTGCTGGTGAACCATAACCCCGCAATTCTGCTATTTGGTGCTTCGTTTGAGGCTCATACTGGTAGCCCGTATTTTCATTTCCGGCGATAATATTTAACATAAATGTGCGATCAGTTCTAGCTCTTTCCTATAGTTTGCCAGCAATTGTTCGTCTAGTTTCTTTCTGTTCTTTTGTCAGTGAGTGAGGAACCATGTTTTGCCGTTTTCGCCTCCGGAAGTAGCCGCATAAAATTTGGTGACGCATCCCTATTCTAATTCAACTCTTCTGATATCGTACGCACAGTAATGCGACAATCTCCTTGCAGTAACTTCCTCACACGTTCCACATTTGTAGCGGTATGTGATGTTGATAGGCAGCCGACTCTGCGATCGTCTGTCACTTCATCTCTGCTCTCCCGAGACCTTTTGTGTCATTCAAAGAAACGGCTTCTTGATCACGCCTCGTCACCATATGTTTGTTGTATCATATGATATGTTTCACTTAGGGTTTTCTTTGGCTTAACGCAGAACTGAATACTAAATTTCTGTTCGGAATTCGCGTCCATCACCTTGCTCGTGTTATTTCAATAAATATGCCATCAAGTCGACCCGTGCTTTACTAACCACAGTCTTAACATTTAAACACTTCCAAGTACATGACGTATATTCAGAACGCACATCACGTGACTGAATAACACCCATTTATATATTTAAATATCACAGGTAAAAATTACAAAGTTAGTTCTGGTACTGTACTGACAAAAGTTGTAATTTACACTTCCAAGTTACTTACTATTTCATAGTAACGGAACAAATTACAACGGCAAACAAATTTTGGCAACATCCTGGTAAGTCAAAATAGGTGGATTAAGTAAAACCAAAGGTTGGATAGTGGTAATGTGGATGGTGCTCTATCTGAACTCCATTATAGCCATCTTCTTGATATAGTTCGAGAATCTTGAATGGGAAGGGCATCCTGTGAGATATCATTTCAGGCGAGCTGATTCCGGGAAATTAAAATGTGAAGTCACTTTTCACCTACGTTTATTTGTTTGGAAGATATGTTCTCTGAAACTTGGCATTTGGCGAAAGATAATGGTTTGTTACTCCCCATGTAGGACACAAACGTTGCAATACTGTGGATGTAACGTTAATCCCATGATGTAACTTTAACGTTATATAAGACGATGAAAAACGCATTTTGGAAAGGTTTTTCTAACGTTGTATTTGCCCATCTGTTCAACGGCTTTAAACAACTATTTTTATTTGGCCAAACCAGATCATAAAAACTCTTGACAGAGGATTACTTACCATAGCTGCTGTATTCGTCCATTTATTTCAGTTGAATTATTAAGTTTGTTAGTTCTTCCACTGACTGCAACGAGTTTTGAACTAGAAATCTTACGAATTCTCTAGTTCATTGGCTCGTCTCTCTAGTTCATTGTCTCCGTAGGATCTTCATGGTGACTAATATTTTACTATTCTTTTTTATGTTACGAAGACTGTATCTGAAGTAAACGCATACGTATAAGCTGGAATTCGACCCTTGTATTGCTGATTGTACTTTGTATTACAGCTGTGGAAGCTACCTCTTTGATTTTTCTCTCACTTCCTGCATCGTATTTTTATTTCTCTCTGATAATTTTAAACATTATTATACGTCGGACAAACCGTTGAGCAAGTGAGCATATACAACGTTAAAATTATGTGTCAAAAATATAGTTTTTATCGTCCACATCTTGATAATGAAGACAAGGCTTATTCTTACCCATGAGAAAAATGCCCCCACATGCTGGTGATCCGACGTCTGGATCGTGATCAAAAAAGTGGCTCAAACGTGGAGTCCATCAAGTCAGTACTTAAAAAGAAAAAGACTTAGATCCAATGTATGGATTGAAGGTAGCAGCCGACGCACAGTGTGATATATTGGCATTCAAGCGTGACGAAAACGCCATTCCACTTCTGTTTCAAATATACAACAAAATTCAAAATATCAATGGCAAAATATTATTTCTTTACAATATAATATTTAGTTTCGGTGGCAATTGAAGATTCAGTAAATATAATAACATCAAAGTGCAAGCATCAAAGTACAAGCAGCCTTTGTGCAGCGTGAAGTAGTCACATGAGTTTAATGTTTAAATGTGATGTACTTGAACTATTTGGAAAAAGTGGTGTTATCGTGATATATTGTCGTATTCTTCAAGATACATGTACGTAAGCTGAATGTTTCAAATGTTGATGTATTAACGTTCAGAAGCACATGTAAAATTGTATCTAAATTTCAGATTTTAAACTGTTTATATTTCAACTTCCACTAAACTTTTAAGTTGAAATACCTCATTATACCATGTAACCAATAAATGTAAATTAAAGGTGTGCTATCTGACTTGCAAGAATCATAAAAAAAAGTAGTGCATCTAGTAGTTTGTTTTTTTTCATTTTCAGAATGCAGGCACGAATACTTCTTATCTCTCACAGATAAGAAAGAAAGACCGAATGAAGACTATATATTTATGTATACAGCGGCGCAGGAACGATTTTCGTTTGGGGGTACAGACTCAGATTCTGTTTGAGTACTAAGTGTATTGTAATTTGCCTGGGGACTTGTAATAATAATAATAGAAATAATATTAATAGCAATTAATAATAAGTAGTAGTAGTAGTATTTGTAGTATAAATTGTTTGTGTTTGATTTTTCAGTACCGATG
>JAGDQP010007502.1:35506-66981 GCA_022664845.1 Lepisma saccharinum | reverse complement strand
AAAAAAAAAAAAAAAAAAAAAAAAAAAAAAAAGTGTTGTCCATTTATATTAATGAAAAGAATTTTATTGATTTTTGGTACACTTAACTTGTTCGATACACCAATGAAAATTTGGTTCATATTGTATTAGACTGGAAGTGAATTATGGAGTTGAACTGTTTGCTCTGATATCTAACTTCAAACACTGATCAAGCACTCCAGTATCGTTAAATATAGAGCTCATTGGACAGCAATTACATAGTCATGTGACACGAGTTAGTGGTCGGAGATTGGGAAAGTTTCTGACTATTAATTTCAGGTCAAACGTTACAGCTGATACTGATAAAATCTTCGACGAACATGTTCTTGTTGACGAATTTTTACGGGAGATGTACACGGAATTATTAAACGAAAACTCACACGTGGAAAATGTTTTTACAATGTTATTGATTCTTGACATGGAAGGCATTTTAATATCAAATTTTAAAAACTGTTATTGATTTCTTTCTTTCTTTCTTTCTTTATTTTTTTACCTTCTTGGAACTACAACCGAAATAGAACGATTTTTTTTTTTTTTTAACAATATCTGATCAGAAGACAAAGGATGCTTATCTGTATCATCTGTGAGAGGACTCTTAACAATAAAGTGGAATTTTAGTCGCAGTGTGAATTTCTTTCACCTTAGTGAAGGTGATACAACAACACTGAAAAAGTACTCACTTCATAAAAATATTTATGGCACAAGGTTACAACTAATGAACCTCGACTATCGACGTCGTATGAATCAATATAATAAAGGAAGTAATTAAAATATACTTTAATATCAATTTATGTACATGTAAATACTATTTGCTTATACTTTTAGGGTAATATTGTTTCTGTGTCTGTCTTTATTTAATGAAAAGAAGTTGTTTGAACTAAGTGTTTCTTCGCTAGCAAATATTATTCCCCCAAAGAGAGAACGTCTTAAAAAGTTCAAACAAGATCTTTCCGGCTTTGCTATTAAAAAAAAATAAATAAGGCAACCCCAGGCATTCTTATTTTTCTTTTTAATAATGTAAACTCATGTGAAAATATAATTTGCTTTCTCGCAGAATATTGCAGTATACTAATACACTAATAAAGGAGGAAACAGAAACAAATGAAGTTTCTAGTGGTTCAGAAACGATCAGAATTGACCTCAATTGCATTGTGCTGCCTTTTTCATTAGGGGCGAAATGGACAAATTATGTATCAGAGATGATGAGGAAATTCAATTTTGGTGGAGTTGCATGTGTTTTAGGAAGACTCTCTTCAGATCCTACTTTTGGCTCATTTTCCATCCTGTTTTGCAGCACAAGCAAATAAAATAAAAATATATATATAAAAAGCGAGATGAAACCAGAGCGGAAGTGAACCAATTACACATGATAACAAGATGTCTACACACAGGAAGGAGCAATTGCAAGAAGCTATTAAGGTGTAAATTGAAGAATAGGGAAAAATGGAATAGAAGGAAGTAGTACCAGATAACATTTGCGAAAGAACTCCAGAAGAAAAAAGGTTTCTCAGTTGCTATTGTTTTTCCAATTCATCCCTTTTTCTAGTACGTTTTTTCATAGGCTACTGAGGTCAGGAAATGTCATCCTGGAAGCTTCCACGCGTACACCGGAAGTGACCTAATAGGTGGTTGCTTCTCTTCTGCTCGTAGTATCTCTCTCATGGAAAAGCAAAGAAGCGCAGGAAGAAAGACTTCGACCTTGATGTAGCAGGCGGTCGGCACCAAGAGAAAGCAGAATAAAAGGATTGTTTGTGTCCTTCGTATTGTTGTCTCTTACGAAGGAAAATAAATAGCTTACGATACCGAAAAGTGGCTTTCAGAAGAGCTTTATACGAACTTCCTTTCCTTTGTTTTATTTATAACACTTCTTCTCTATATTGGTGACTTTTCGCCATATCCTGTTTGTCCTGCTAAACGCATACGCTCTCTTGGTAAACATATAAATATACGCTCCCAAAATCATAGTACTTACGTAACTTCGACTCACGAGCTGTGATGTAAAGACATACCTGGCGTTGTAAAGCATTATATGATGGTAAAGTTTGTTGCTTAACATTGAAATTGAATGCTTAAACCTTCGGAAAATTCCTCACAGAATTGAACTCTCTCTGTGCAACTCTATAAAGGGAACCAAGAAAGTTTTGTCGCTTTGTGTGAAGGTCTGTGTTCAATTGGCCCTCACACCGTGAGTTGAATGCAAATGGAGATCAGGCGAAGGTCAGATATTGGTGTAGGTATAGCCAACATACTACCTAGTTGTGGCAGTTCAGTTACACCGTGAACGTGCGGAAGGACAGAGTGAACATAAGACCTCCACAGAGCGTCATAAGGGCGTGTATTCTGTACGAGTTCAAACTGGGGTCAAACGCAGCTGCAGCGCGGCGGAAGATATGCCAGGCCTTGGGTGAGGGTGTCGTGACTACGCGGACAGTGCAGCGGTGGTTTACAAAGTTTAAGGTGACGAAACACTCGAAGACGCACCACGTGCACAGGTACCAAATGAAGATCTTCAGGCAGCAATTGAGGCGAACAGTGGCCAGATATGTGAGGAATTGGGACTACAATTCAGTGTTAGTGGAGAAACCATTCGGCAGCCCTCCATCAACTTGGGAAGCACTACAAGTTGGGTCGATGGGTCCCACATGATTTTTGACTCTGGGCCAGAAGGCAACGCGAGCAGACACCTGGTTTTTCTGTGCTGCCTCGTCTGAGGAAGGAGACATTTCTGGACAGGGTGTTGACATGTGATGAGAAGTTGGTCCTGTACGAAGTTCCACGGCGCAGTCATCATTAGTTAGCTTCCCATGAACCGGTTCCAAAAGAGCCGAAACCAGCACTGCACCAGGAGAAGGTCCTCCTGTGTGTTTGGTGGACTGCTCGCAGCATCGTGAACTGCTACCAGCTGGTCAGGGCATCAATGCAACTGTGTACTGTCAGCAGTTGAGCCGTGTTCAAGAAAAACTCAAAACTCTGGAGCCAGCACTTCTGAATCGCAAAGGGAGTCCTCCTGTTACAGGACAACGCTAAGCCCCACTTGGCTAGGATGACCCGGGACACCATTCTACGCCTTGAATGGGAAACACTATTGCGTCCGCCATACTCCCTGGACATTGCACCGTCCGATTTTCACCTGTTCCATTCCTTGGGCAATCACCTTAGAGGACACCAGTTCAGATCCCTAATAGAGGTGCAAAATGCACTTGATACTTTCTTTGCTTCACGGCCCACCAAGTTCTACCGCGATGGAATCCATGTACTTCCAGAACGTTGGCAGAAGTTCGTCGATGCTGATGGGTACCATTTTTGATCTTCCAGGTACGTCTTAGGTGACATGTCGATGTTCGAAGGTGGTGGGTGAAAAAGCTTCAGAACATTCTTGCTTACCTTTATATTTCTACCATGGGCGAAAATTTGCAAAACATTGTTAAAATTTTATGATTTATCAGCTTGAAGCTCATTATTCTTAAATAAGAGAACAAGAAGTGCCAACAACGATGAGATAACCTAATGATAAACCGTATGGTACTTAGAAAGCAACTAATAGTAACTCGAACTCTGAGTAAAATACCGCCACTTTCTGGTGGACCGCTGTCGTGAAAGAGTTGGCTGAACAATTGACAGTGGTTTGTATTTGAGCAGCAAAAAGACGTCAGCACAATGTATGGATTTAAGGTGACTGCCGACATATTATAAGTGGGTCATCGTTGGCTCATAGTCGGTGCCCGAAAGAACGACTTCTAAATCCCGCTCATTTGCCTAGACCTGTAATACCACCTTACTGCGTTGCCATCTATCAGCAATGTTGTCAATTACTAGACTGGCCAGGATGGGAGAAAAAACGCGAAGCAGCATTCATAGCTCTAACACCAGTGTTTCTTTTACACGGGTCCTCGGAGGTTATTACACCTCAGACTAAGTCTATCACCCACACTATTAATAACAACTAATATTATAACAACAAGGATCCATTCATTGTTCTTCTAGAATTACAACTTCTGTAGTAAAGCGAACAAGAAACCTTGCAAATTTACAATTTAACATTTTTAACCTGTGTCACTCACAATAAGTAAAAACATTTCCTTGTGGTACTTACTGTCCATTTCATAAAGATTGGCCCCTGACTTCGCGGTTCTGTCGTGACGGAACGTCAAGAGTTATACTGGATTGTCGTACCTCGTTGGAATTGTTAGAATGTTGCCTTTTTAATCCTTGACAAATAAAATTTTCCTTTGTAATGTGTGGTGAGAAAAACATACAAATTAGCGAAAAGTGCGATTTTCTTAGTACTTTTTTGAAAACTCTATGTTTATACAAGTGTATCTACAAAATGAGATCACGTACAAACATTTCATATTCACGACATGTAGATGCATCTCAATTCTGTTCACTTAATACTTTGCACGTAATTAGATAAAAACCGATATATTATCATCTCTGAATTGCTGCGGTGTATTGTCAATCTAAAAAAAAAAAACTAGTAGAACGATCCTGAAGTACTCTTTAAAATCAGTTCGTTTTTATTTGTTTTCACATATAAGATCTTATTTGACATTGTAAAGTAACCTGTTGTTCCTCCTCTGTCGCAGCTCATGGGCAGTGACAACGTTGCCACATCACCGCCCGCGTTCTGACCCTATTCGCTGTAGCTATGCAGTGCGAGAGAGTTGTTTTCCGATTTTTATTTTATTTGTTTAAGTGCTGATTTAGCTATTAGAGTGTTAGTGATTAGCTTGTTTTAGTTACATATCTACGTTTGGAACATGCCTCATTTGCGAAGTTCTGAAAAGTCCATAGTTATTAAAGCTCGAACTTACAGTATTTTGACGCAGAGAAGGGTGTAAGTAATTGCGTATCTTAACCAGTAAACCGTACTGCCAAGTGTCTTGATGTTAGTGAGGGAACAGTGAAATGCGTTACAAAGGAACAACATGAAAGTGGGAACATTTCTATATTGTATGTCTTTCTTTATTATATACTTTTGCGTTAAAACAGTGTTTATTTTTTAGGGGTGACCGGGACCGCGAGTGTTACTGCCACAACACGAAATATACGACGCCGAAATCTTCCTAATATTAGTAATAACACATGGAAATATTCTCACGTCACCAAAAAAACTAAATGCCGTCACTGAAAGGCTATTCTGAGAGAATTTTGTGTTTGAAGTATTAAATAGGATAAAAGCGTTAAAATATTTTAACTTTCAACAAGTTCTGTACTTTTCAAGGACTCGCACGATTTACGATATCGGTATATTCAAACCACACGAACAAGTCACCAGGTTCCAGAGTCAATTGGGTCAAGATTCGAGCATCGGGTCGCTGAGTCACAATCAGCCTAGTCACTTAGGTCAAGATAGAGTTTTGGATCAAGACCGGGTCAAGTTTCGGACCACGTATGTTCGGTTCACATTTCAGCTCTGCTGTCTACCTCGTGATGGTAGAGTAGTTCGTTATGTTGAAAACATTGTTCCTTGTAAAAATCGGCAATTACTGTTTTCAAGGACAAAGGTTTTTTTAAAATTTGTTTGTGACCTTTAGTCAACTTTTGCTCAGGCCGGGATAAGGAAGGGGAGAAGATGTGAGGAGTCAGTCGTGGCCTAGTTTGAAGGGACCTTCCCGGCATTCACCTGATGTAACAGGAAAGTTAAACCTCAGTCAACATGAGTAGTCGCGTGGTGTGAAGTTCGAACCCGCGGACCTGCTCATTGCCGTTCCGAAGTCTGCGACGTTACCACCAGTACCTTGTTACAAAATGAGTACTGAAACACAAATTGCTGAAATACAAATCGCTATCAAAATTCGATTCACGAATGTTGATAAATGTTGAATGAATCTTGTTCTTAGTAATAGTAGTAGTCAGAATATCAATTTGGGAGAAGCTCATGGGCTTCAGGGTGTCCAAGATGTGTCTTGACATGAAATGTATATTAAATACATATAATTACGCCTAAAGTTATACTAATTCTATCTAAAACTCTGTATTTAGCGAGCTGCAAACCCCACGGACCTACCTTCTAAATACGTCCCTGGTAATAGTAGTATTAGTAGTTGTTGTGTCGATAACATAACACCTGAGGTGTTTTCCTACGAACTCTCGCGCACAAACGTTTTAAAATGTTTATTAAAAGTTAATTTTGAGCTTATTAATAAATCACTTGGATTTTCATACTGTAAAATTGACAAGCCCAATTATTATTCCTGTTTCTACGATGCATTGAGATATTCTTGACCTTACATAACTAAAAGTCTGCTCTTACTATTATAATATTTTTTTTTATTTGTTGCAAAGTGTGTTCCGCGCCCGGTTTATTTTTCGCGGCAACACGGCACAAGACGGGCTTCATGGCGTTCCCACCTTTTCAGTTATTTATAGTGTTTATATTCTAAGCGCGGATTGCAACATGACTTTCCGCTTACCGTACCTAATATTTTATACTAACACAATTTATTTTAAACTCAATACTATAAATGCTAGAACCCTCTTCGGTAAAAGCTATAAATGTATTTAACACTAGAGTTAAACATTTTTGAACTTTGTTTTGTACGTTTCTCTACCTACCACGAGAAAGGAAATCGCAACGTTACACCTTTTATTCAATTACTAGAAAAGTATTAAGTGAAGAGAATCAAGATTCTCACAAATTACAGGCAATAGATGCATCTGCATGTCGTGCAGAGGAATTTTTTTGCACGTAATCTCATTTCGCAGATACACTCGAATAAACATCGAGTTTCCACAAAAAATACTAAAAGAAATCGCACTTTTCCGCTAATTTGCTTTTCTCACTACACATTACAGAGGATAATGTAATTTGTCCAGTATTAAAAATGCAACATTCTAACAATTCCAACGAAGTACGACAATCCAATATAACTCTTAAGGTTAGGTCATGGTAGAACCGCGAAGTCAGGGGCCAGTCTTTATGAAATGGACAGTAGTCAAGATCTTCTTATGCAACATCTTATAGAGGTAGTTATAGGCAAATAAGGGCTTAAAATGGCCCGAGACGGAAGAAATTATTAGAAAGCTAATTTTGGTTTTAACGCATTCTTTGGACTCCCCCTGAGCCTCCAGAGAAAAATCCCAAAAAGTCAGTTGGGCAACCACCTGAAATGACGTCATCAATATGGCGGCCACGTGACCACATCCATTTACGCTTAAACGGTAATATCTCACCACAGAACCCAGATATAAGCTTCGTTCTGGTGCCAAATTGAAGATAAAGCATGTTTCAAGCGATTTGAGTTATAACTGCCCCCATACGTTGTCCACAGTTCTAAATATGGCGGATAATATATTAAGAAATTAATTTTCTAAGTTTCACTATTTCTGTTTCATAACGAATTACTATGAAACTACCAGACATACGAGAAAACACTTCGAAATAAACGTTATAGAGTAGAGTCTCACCTTTCCAACGGTACCTATATTGCTTCTGTATCTTAAAACCTGAGGGAGCTAGACCGTTTTATGTAGAGCAAGGTGTTGAATTGTGAGAATTTAGGTGCACTGAACTAAGTGACACGGGGAAATAATTTTACAACGAAAAATAGGATTGCGAAAAAAAAATGTACAAATGTTGAAAAGCAATATGCAGATCATTGTTTGTCGGTCAGCTTTGGCCTCGCGCCCCCTTTGTTGCAGTTATAAATAGTCTCAGATTGCAAACTTGCCGTCCTAGTGCTAGTTTCTAAAATTTGTAGCTTAATTACACTAATATAATTATTTCGATTATTATCTTTGTCTTTCCTTTAGAGGTGTTGGTTATCGTAGGCGGTTGTTAGAAAGCTCGATAGGAAAAGTGCATTTTCTACAGTGAAGGCGGAATGGTGGACAATAACAGTGTCAATGTGAGAAGAGGTTTAGAGACTGTGACGAATCTCAGTATGAAGAGAAAAGATGGTATTTGGGAAAAAATCGAGTGTTAGTCATGTTCGAGTACATGTACAATGTAGAAAACATTATACCAGACATGGGAATTACGAGCCAGTGTCTCTACCTGGAGGACCAAATGCACAAAACACCTCAGAAGTGACCAACAGCTCTTCGACTTTAAAACGTGCTGTCTCTACTGCGGATAGATGGTTGATAAGGAAGCCTACAAGAAGCAACAGATCGCTACCCAAAAATATGCCTAGCGAAATGTGTGCCAAAAATTTCAAGTATTCGTAGTATGTGCGTAAAGAGGTGCGACAAGTGGGGGGAAACAGTTCTAAATCGCATTAATAGCGAATGTGGCCTGATTGCAGCTGATGCACAATATCATAAAAACTGTGATGCAGGATTTTCAATCGTTGATTAAAGTATGGCAGGCGAGCCTTCTGAAAATGTGATCGGAAGACCTGTTGACGAGTCCACGTTAGAGGCTTTCAATAAATTATGCAGCTTCCTGGAGGACAACGATGACTGCCAGTACCTGCTGTCTGACCTTATGGAGATGCTCTTAAAATTTTGTACCGATAGTGACAAGTCGTACAGTGAAAAGCGTCGGCGGGAGCTTTTATCAGTACACTACGGCAATACCGTTCTGATATCACCCAGCATGCAAAGTTTCGGGACTGTTGTTTCTTTTAGGCTCGTTGCATCGAAGATTTTAACGGAAAATTGGTTTGGTTTCATCCCAATTGTCATTCACGATCGTCCTAAATCCATGGACTGAAACGCGTTGTAATGGAAGACGTCCTCTCCCTGAAATTGCGCCCGATGGATGCCGAATTCGGAACCACATACCAACGGATTTGGATGGTGGTGGAAAAAGCTCTTACGAGAAGTCAGCAGTGATACCCTTGCCTTTCGTCAATCTTCAACCATCAAACCCCACTTCAATTAACATGTCTGCGTTTCGCAGCTGAAGAATGCAGGAAGCTGCAACAAAGGTGTATTGTGATGTTCGATCAGCCGCTTTTCATTAAAGCCATGGATATAGTCTACCAGGTGGACCAAAATGATGAGCTATCAAAGGTAATCGTGGGATTAGGTGGATTTCATCTGCTCATGAGTTACATGGAGGCGGTGGGTAAAATTATTGGTGGCAGTGGTATGGAAGAAATGTGGAGTAAGGTATTTGCCAAGAATACTGTTGTCCACATGGCTGATGGGCATGCTTATGCAAGAGCATTACGAGCTCATTCGCTGTCCCAGGCAGCTATTGCTCATTTGATTCTGGAGTGTTGTGTTGAAGGATTTTTGATCAGTTCTGATGTCCAGACTCTTAGGGAAATGCACAACGAGGTGTTAAACTTGTCATCCTCCGAAGAATCTCTTCTATCCAAAGTGGAACCTGTACTGATTGCTGTATCCAGCGCGATCAAGACATTAGAAGAAACAAGCCGCACAGCTAAATTATGGCTGCAGTATTTCAAGCAAGTTTCTGTAATGCATGACTTCGTGAGAGCGGAAAAAACAGGCGTTTGGAAGCTTTATCTCTTCTCCGTACAACGCATGTTAGCTAATCTCCTTGCAGCTGGCCATGTTCATTACGCCAAGTCGGCCCATCTATACCTCCAGAATATGTCTAAACTGAAGACTACTTTGTCGGATCAAGAGTTTGAACTTTTCGCCAGTAAGGGTTCTTTTACAATTCAGCGATCGGATAAGTTTTGGTCCGGCGTTTGGACGGACATGACCATTGAGCAGGTCCTAATGCGGTCTATGAAGGTCAGTGGTGGCTTGAGACAAGGCCGAAAAATGTCTGATAGTCGTAGCACGCTGGAGTTGCACCATGCATGTCACCATGGAAGTCTCCAGGTGACGGAAGCAGTGGAAGCTTTCGCTGGAGCCTCCGACCAGCACATTTCTTTACCAAGATCGTGGCAGACCAGAAATACCAGTGATTTGAAGAAATTTATAGCTTGGCTGAATCAACATTCGCCCTTCAACAAACCCGAAGACCTCATTTCTCTGTCTTCGGAAATCGTTGCCGATGACAGAGTTAATTGTGACTCTGCGGAGGAGATAGGTGAAAATGCAGTCAGAGGAATTGTGGGAAATTCATTTGCAACTGTTACTTTAAAGAGGAGGACGCAAGTGCTCACACTGGCCGCTATGGGAAAGACTATAACAATTGGTAAGAATCCTGTAGTTGTGAACCCTAACCAACTGTTTCACCGCATCGCGTGTGTTGTGAGAAGTGCAGATGAGATTGAAGACTCTCTACAGTATGAACTGGCTCAGTCTTTGTTCGACGACGTTGGTCTTCGCGTGGAAACAAAATCGAGGATTATTCAAGTAATCGACAAGTTGTGCAAAATTAGCAATAAATTGCCTGAAAACCCAAGCTATGTTCTCGACGGTGTGGTTCTTTTGCACAGAGTACATTGGCCCCGTCCAGCAACGTATGGTCATGTTTACAATGCTTACTTGGATTACGTCAACCGAAATTACGGAGGAAATATCATCATAGTATTCGACGGATATGAACCAAGTACGAAAGATGCAGTGCATATGCGACGAGATGTAGGGAAATTATCTGTGAGGGTTCATGTAACTCCATCCAACGCCGTGACAATTACACGAGTAATTCTTGTTGAACGTTGAGAACAGTTTTTTGGAACTCCTTACCACAGAATTCAAGAAAGCAAAGTTCTCCGTTCTTCAGACCCCTAGTGATGCGGATGTGTTGGTTGTTTCAACGGCGAAAACAGGAGCGGAGGCAGGACGATCAGCTGTTGTAGTTGACGCGGACTCAGACCAACTCGTACTCATTGCTGCCTTGACGCAACCCCATTGTGCCGTGTACATGTTAGTTCCGGGAAATTCCACCACCGACAGAAAAGTTTATTGCAGCAGAGAATTACACGAAGGTCTTAGTAACATAACTAAACACCTACTTTTTCTACACGCTTTTATGGGATGCGACACCACCTCAGCTTTGTGCCAAAGAGGTCCACTTTCATGCTTCAACAAGCTACAAAATGACCGTGAGCTGCAGAAAGTTGTTGAAATATTCAACAACCCAAACGCATCGCAGGATTGTATTACAGCTGCAGGAGAGCAATTCATGGTGCATTTGTACGAAGGTAAACGTTCAGAGGGACTTGACAAAACCAGATACAAGAAATATGTTCAGACCGTTGGTAAGAAACCTCCAAACTACGTCATGAATCTTGCGAGCCTTCCTCCTACTTCTGCTGTCGCCCGCCAGCATAGTCTGTGATATACTCGCAAAGTCCAGGCGTGGAAGGGTAATGTTTCCAGCTAAAGATTGGGTTTGGACCGTCGAACAGGGACACTGCAAGCCTGTCACATCCACTTTGCCCCGCGGCCAAATAACCTGCTACATCCCATACGATGTGGGTGCAAAGAAGACTGTTAGCGAAATTGTGAGTGCAAGAGAAGCGGGCTAACATGCACTACTATGTGCAGCGAATGTTCTGCTTCAATCGAAATATTCCGGATTCCGAAGATGGACGATATCGAAGGCAACTGCGAAACCGAAGTACATGTCGAAGCCAAACGTACTTGCGGCTTCACCAGAGAAGATTATGTAAAGCAAAGACGACTTTAATGACAGACGCAATATTGTGTCATATTGGACACTACCTGTTTACGTATAAGTTCTTATTTTTTATGTAATAATATGTTAAAATTATATCAACTGTCTATTCTAAACTTTTAATTATAGTAATGGGTTCTTTTCAAGAAACAAACGTCTGGCACCAACATGTCCATATGATTGTCCATTGCTGAGTTATGACATTCTTTGAAGATACAAGATGGCGACCTTTTTTAAAATTTAAGGGTGTTTCCCATCGAGGATTTTTTTGGGGGAAGTACAGGGGGACCTAGGAACGTATTTCAGAAGGAATCAGTTTCATAATAATTATTTTTGTTTCGAGCCACATTTTGGTCTAACTTGCCTTTCCCCGTGTCACTTAGTTCAGTGCACCTAAATTCTCACAATTCAACACCTTGCGCTACATAAAACGGTCTAGCTCCCTCAGTTTTTAAGATACAGAAGCAATATAGGTACCGTTGGAAAGGTGAGATTCTACTCTATAACGTTTATTTCGAAGTGTTTTCTCGTATCTCTGGTGGTTTCATAGCAATTCGCTATGAAACAGAAATAGTGAAACTTAGAAAATTAATTTCTTAATATATTATCCACCATATTTAAAACTGTCGACAACGTATGGGGGCAGTTATAACTCAGATCACTTGAAACATGCTTTATCTTCAATTTGGCACCAGAACGAAGCTTATATCTGGGTTCTGTGGTGAGATATTACCGTTTAAGCGTAAATGGATGTGGTCACGTGGCCGCCATATTGATGACGTCATTTCAGGTGGTTGCCCAGCTGTGATTTTTTGGGATTTTTCTCTGGAGGCTCAGGGGGGTCCGAAGAATGCGTTAAAACCAAAATTAGCTTTCTAATATTTTTTCCGTCTCTGGTCCTAATTTGCCTATACTATTAGTGGTTCTGTTAAAAACAAACGCCTCAGTTTGCCTGATCTTAAGTCGACATGATTTTTCGAAAGAACACGACTTACGTGGCAAATATTCGCTGTGCATCTGTATCTCTCTCGATCAGAAAAACACACATACATAAAGAGAGAGAGAGAGAGAGGGAGGGAGAGAGAGAGAGAGAGAGAGAGAGAGAGAGAGAGCGAATGGTCAATAAATGAATGGATGTAAGTTTTCCATGAATTTGGAATGTAATGTATCAATTTTCATATAGTAGATATGCAAACATTTCACCAATTTAGTGTCAACACAATCCACCACATCCTTCTTCCATTCCTATTTAAGCAATTTAGTGTCAACATAATGCACCACATACTTCTTCCATTACTATTTAAGTCCTTCTACCTCTTTCACCCCTTTTTTGAGAGGAGGCTATGAGGCCCTCTGTTGGTACGCATCGTGATGTGTAACTTCCAATAGAGTTTTACGCCCTCTCTTCTCTTTCACCCCCTCTAAAGATTTATATCCCCCAGAATATTTTTGCTGATAGAAATGCTCTAACACAAGATCCAATGAACCATTCCAGTACCGAATTTAAGCTTATACGAATGCTTTCTCTTCAGAAACAGTCTTGGTAACATAATTTGAAAAATGAGTTACTTAGAAGACGCCTCCATAGAGCAGTGGTTGAGTGATGGACAACAAAAAATCTGAAACTAATTAAAATATCATGACCAAGGCAATGGACAAAGTCCGCCTGAATATGTATACCAGTAAACCTTTGTTAACAGGGTCAATTTTCTATTTACACCAATTGAAAAAGCTGCTGTTTCGGTTGGGAAATCGGTGGTTGGACGTCGGACCACCTTGGTCGGCTGAACATCTGGTTTTGTGCAATATCTGGACATGAGCAGACGTCTCATGCCGACGTTGGCTCGTTAATATTTTGCTCATGGAGAATATTTTAAAGTTGAAACATTAATCGTGCTTTTTTAAAATTATATTTAGTACCAATAAACTATAATAATGTATCTGGGTAAATTCATAATTTACTTGCTTAGATGTAATTGGTTTTACTCTAATGAGGTGTGTCGCATCTATGACTTAAGCCTCTTACAAGCATAAAGAGAAAACACATTCTGATTTGTCACAACACTATATAAAGATATGAAATGACTGGAGTCGAACCTAGTTGTTAAAGCCTCCAGCGGTGGCTATGTTTGATTGTTCCAGTTTGGGAATTTCTCCTGCTTGTATTTTCAACCGTATAAGACAGTGGACCCCGAGTTTTCCTAGGTCATGTTTACGCTGTCTTTATTTTATTACTAGAGAAAGTAAAGATAATGAATGTATTATCTGAACGACAAAATGTCGAAAGAAAGATTATAGACACGTTAGTTGATTTTACTACCTATAATGAACTTTATCTGGACAATTTTGTTTAAATGTTTCGTAAAGTCATTACAATAGGAAAATTTTTGAACGCATGTTTAGAAATACTATCAAAGGAGCAGTACTTGGAGAAACTATACTTTTGTGGATGCAGAAGAACTGGACTAATATGAGTTTATAATTTGAAGTCCATTAGGATTTTTAAATAACACTGATTCTATTGAAGAAACATTCTATTGGGCAATAAACAAACATTTTTACAAGTATTCATAATTTTGTTTTTCAGTCACATAAAACTGACTCGTATTACTTTTGTTAGGACATTTGACAAATGATACTGCAACATAAAATATTGTACTTAAACTGACAGGATACATTTTTTCTTTATACAAACAAATTATACTGCAACATAAAAAAGTATTGTACTTGAACTGACAGGATACATTTCTTTCTTTATAGAATTAAACATTGTAATAAAAATGTTAACAGACTGTAAGAAAACATGTTGGATACAATTCTCTATCCTATAATTAAAGTATTTTGATTGAATGAAACATTGTTGTATAAAAATATTGAGTGTACATTTTAACTACATAATTAAAAATACCAGTTACGTAATAGTTACGGTACGTTGCAGTATACAAGTCAAAGCATTGTTATTATTAAGATTAAAAACAGAACTGTCCAAGTTTAGTCAACCAAAATACTGACATTGTAATAAACTTTATTTACAAAACAGATTGAACTTTGTATTAAGAATAATAAGAGCAAGTAAGTTGGAGTACTGACTTGTAAAATGTGTATGAATAGAATGCAATACATGACATTTCAGTTTATTTTGTTTTACTACTACGAAAACCGTATGGAACTGTTAGATAATTTTCAGTACTGGTCGGATTTAATCTTCGACGCTTGTGATGTTGGAACACAGCATGTCTTTTTGTGTGTTCTTTACACATGACACGATAGTCTGGTTTACTAAGAATTTGATTTCGAGTAAATTGAATTTATTTTAAGGCCTTTAGGCAACATATGGATGATAGAATGAATTGGTGGAATGAAGAAAGTGGGAGAAACGGGAACACCGAGAGAAAACGCACGCGCACGGTGCTTGTCCACCACAAAGCTCACATGGCATGAGCAGGGGTCGATCCGATTACCCCTAGCACCAGACGTGAGCGCTCTACCAACTGAGATTTCGAGTAAAGATTTGTTTATTTTCATAATTTTGTTACTAAATAAAACATATGTTGAAAAGTGAAGAGCTTACACGTTCGCTGATTCAAGGTAATTCATAGAATTTTAATGACATGTTGAATTTCATCTGTTGCTATTTCCTCTAGCTGATAAGTATAGTGCTTTGCCTCCGCTCCAATAAATATTTGCATTTACCAGCCTGGCGGAATCTCCTTTTTAATTCACCAAGATAATTCACCTACATGTAGCAAAGGTGCTTCATCAGGATGTCTAACATATATAATACTATCAGTATCACAATAAAAGAGACGACCAATGCCAACTGTGCTCATGCCCTCATACAACGCAGTCTTGCCCATGATGAAATAACGACTTTGCTGATAGCATAACGTATGTTTTAATTTTCAAATTAACGATATGAGACAAGACGTTTACTGCCTATAACTTAATATGCTGTATTTCTAAATGTAAAGAATATGAAATTTCTTTAGATTCTTGTGTTGTGCTGACAATCTGTTTTTGGAAGGTCACATTTTTGTCCCCATTTCCCGAATGAGTTAAAAATATTTAGGAAGTGTATTGTAGTCCCTCATTTTTCTGGTCTATCAGTTTCGAGATAGTTTCCATCATGCTTTAAATAATATACTGTTGCATATCTTCTTCAGTGAGTTTTCGGGAAATGCAGAGGTTTCTTGATACATTTTTAGAAACGTATGTAGATAGGATTTAAACAGACCTTCTGTCAGTTGCATTTCCTAGACAATGGCATAGCCTTTTTTGTAATGTCATGGAGCTGTGACGTGAAAAAGACACCTTTGATGGCACGTTCCTCGTCTGTATTAGTACAATTGTATGTAATTCACCCATACAAGTTCTACAAAGACCAAATAGTAGTCTATTATGTTCATTATATGGTAAAACAGAATGGCCAGATCATTAGGTGATAAACATTACAGAAGACCATGAACTTTACTTGAATCTGTTATGTTTGTTCCCTTATGGATGGTTACAGGACCGACTGGTAGCCATACCCAAGGGGTATAAGGATGTAAAATATGTATATACTAATCTCCCACTTTCCGTGTATTTGTACACTGCCCGAAAGCATTAAGTACGCCCTCCTTTAAATGCGTCTATAAGACGTAACGGTTCTTCAATATTAGAACAATATTCTTAAAGAAAATTTTGAATTTCCACAGATGCTCAAACTTCATTTTGCCATACACATATGGATACAGCTTTACCAGTATTTTCTAAAAACCGTTCTCTTGCCATAGATTCGTCATATGGCATTTAAGCTGCATCCTTCCCAGTCTAAAGGATAGTCTGAGTTGTGTAATACAACCGTGACCATGATAGTAACAGCCATAGTACTCGTAAGCTTAACGAGTATTTTTAACGTTACCGTCAAGTTGGAAATGTTTAAATTGAGCTTCCCCACCACGTTCTTAGCTTTAAAATTTAACGTTTCGTTTGAAGTCCATATACTGAAGCAAAAGTTTAGCTTGTTTGCTTTGGTTTGTACCATGATGTAATCCTAAGGGCGGTATAATTGGAATAGAAGTTTCTTTAAAATAGCATGAACGAAAGTATTCTATCGAACTTGCAGCGATGATGGAGTATGAAGAGAACTTTGAAGCTCATTTGTTAGCTTCAAAAAGATTTGAAAATCGAATGAGACTCTAGAGTTCAAATATGAATATGGTTTTGACAATATTGTAACAATTAGTGCTGGAAATCAAATCTCTTTACTTTCGACACATTCTGCATGCCAAACAGCAATGGCTTCTGCATCTTTTGGGGATTTGCTCTCAATATCGTAAAATTCAAGTTTAGGGTACAAAATTGTGATATTGTGGTATATTAAACAAATGTGCAAAATCACCTTTAAGAGATTCATCTAGACCAAGAGTTTTAGAAAAATCAGTTGATCGAAGCCCCATAAAGAGGAACGGGTCTCTGAAAACAAAATTATTAATTGTTAATTGCACAATTTTATTTCCACAAGTACTTTCACGACTACGAAGCATCTCGGATACTAATTGCTGATGCTCTTATAATTCACGTGCAAGAAAGTGTCAAATCCATGTGCGTTATGTGCAAGAGCTACCAGTTTTCAACACTTGGGACCTTGTTTCAAGGCATTATTAACGAATGCTTCCAGAGTATAAAATACAAAATGTCGAACACCGTCAACATCGCCACAAATATTGCATCTATAGCATTGATCTTGAAAATCTTTACAAAACAGCGGTGCAGCACTCAAATTAGTATGATATTCATGTTCCCCATATCATTCTAATCCAATCGCATAGTCTCAATGTCAAACATACAATAAATTTTCTACCCTTTAGGATTACTTGGTTTGACATAACATGTGTGTTCATGTACATATTCTGCACGCATTGTACAAAAATGTTCCCCACAAATGTTTGGACTTTCTGCTACGCCAATCAAGTTTTACACCACACTGAAAGCACAATTGAATATTATTACATACAGATTAACGTTTTGCCTCTGTTTCATGTCTGTTAAACTGATTTACAAAAGTGCGTTTGCACTTGTCGCAATGAAGTTTTGTTTCTGCATTACTATCAGTGTCAGGATGATAGTCTCACATTGTTTACTAATATATTCACATGTATGAAATCGTCGTTCTGTATACGGATTGAGGCAATAATCGCAATACCTTTTACTTCCTGAAATGCTGTAATCGTCTTAACATCATAGTGATTATTTTAATACCTTAAAAATATGTTGTTCTTGCTGTTGGGCCCACATACATTTTCTAGTACTTACGTGTTTTGGAAACACGACCATACACGATAATATAGATGCGATGTTTATGGCAACGTTGACGCTGTTAGGGATTTTGTATTTTATACTATGGAAACATTCATTACTCATGTCTTTGAACAAGTTCCCAAGTTTAAAGATAGTAGCTTTTGTACATAAAGCACATGAATTTGACACTTGATTTGTTGCATGCGAATTTTAAGAGCATCAGAAATTAGTACCTGAGGTGATTACTCGTGGAAATAAAAATATGCAATTAATAATATTGTATTCAGACCCGTTCCTCTTTATGGGGCCTTGATTAGGAGATTTAACTGAGACTCTTGGTTCAGATGAATCTCTTAGTGATTTTCCACATTTGTTTAATATACGACAATATCACAATTTTGTATCCTAAACTTGAATTTTACGATGTTGAGAGCAAATCCCAAAAAGATGCAGAAGCCATTGCTGTTTGGTATGCAGAATGTGTCAAAAGTAGAAAGACATTTAATTTTCAGCATGAATTGTTACAATATTGTCAAAACAATGTTCGTATTTTTACTGAGTCCCATTCAACTTCCAAATATCATTCAAGCTAAAGCAAACGGGCTTCAACGTTTTCATACCTCCACCATAGCTGCAAGTTCGATGAAATGCTATTTCAAAGAAAATTCCATTCCAGTTATAACGCCCTTAGGATTTTATCATGGTACAAATCAAAGCAAACAAGCTAAACTTTGGCTTCAGTATATGGACTTCAAAGTAATGTTAAATTTTAAAGCTAAGAACGTGGTGGGGAAGCTCAATTTAAACATTTCCAACTTGATGGCAACGATAAACATACTCGTACAGCTTGCGAGTACTATGGCTGTTACTATCATGGTCACGGTTGTATTACCAAACTCAGACTAGCCTTTAGAAAGGGAAGGGCGCAGCTTAAATTACAGATATGACGAATCTATGACGAGAGAACAGTTTATACAAAATACTTTTAACGTTAGTTGTTTTCGTATGGGAATATGAGTGGCAAAATGAATTTGAACATATGTGGAAATTCAAAACTTTTTTCAACAACATTGTTCTAATATTGAAGAACCATTACGTCCTAAAGACGCATTTAAAGGAGGGCGTACTGAATGCTTTCGGTCCGTGTGGAAGTACACGGAAAGCGAGACACTATAATATAAATATTTTACTACCTTATAACCCTGGAGTATTGCTACAAAACCACTACCAGCTGGTCCCGTAACCATCCATAAGGGAACACAGATGCCTGATTCAAGTAAAGTTCATGGTCTTGTTTTCTGTAAGGCTGTTCATTCCGCTTTTACCATATAATGCGCATAATAGACTATTATTTGGTCTTTATAGAACTTGTATGGATGATTTACATACAGAAAATTGAACTCAGACGAGCAACGTGCCATCAAAGGTGTTTTTGCACGTCACAGCTCCATACCTCGTTAGAAAAAGACTGTGATTCTCCATACTTATGAAATCTGGGAAATGCAATTGACAGGTCTGTTTAAATGCTATCTAAATACGTTTCTAAAAATGAAAAAACTCTCTGGATTTCCCGAAAACTGTCTCACTGAAGAAGATAGGCCACAGTATATTACTGATTATTTTAAGCATGAAGGCATTGATCTCGAATCCGATAAACTCCAGAAAAAATAAAGGCTAGGATACATTTCTAAAATATTTTTAAATGCATTATTCGGGAAATTGGGACACAATTCTAACCCTCCAAAACAAAGATTGTCAGCACAACACAAGAATCTGATAAGATTTCATATTATCTACATTTAGTATTTCAGAATGTTGAGTTATAGGCAGTAAATGTCTTCTCATATAATTTTGAAAATGAAAACACAACTGATGCTTTCAGCAATGTCGTTATTGCTGCCTTTATTTTTTCATGGGCAAGACTGCGTTTGTATGAGGTCACGAGCACAGTTGGCATTGGTCGTCTCTTGTATTGTTGATACTAATAGTATTATATATATTAGACGTCGTGATGATGCACCTTTGCTACCTGTAGGTGATTATCTTTGTGATTTAAAAAACGAGATTCCTCTAGGCTGAGAAACGCAAATGTTTATTGGAGCGGAGGCAAAGCATTACACTTATCAGCTAGAGGAAATAGCTGGTGAAATTCAATATGTCATTAAAATTCTTTGAATTACCTTGAATCGACAAGGGTGTAAGGTCTCAAGTTTTTAACATATGTATGATTTAGTAAGAAAGAAGTATGAAAGTAAACAAATTGTTTCTCCAATTCGAATTCTTAGAAATCTAGACTATCGTGTCTTGTAGAAAGCACACACCAAAAGACATGCTGTGTTCCAACATCACAAGCGTCAAAGATTAAATCCGACTAGTACTGAAAATTATGAAAGTTTCGTACTACTTTCGTAGTTGTTAAACAAAAAATGTAAACTTGAAATCTGTTTTGTATTGCATTTTATTTATATACATTTTACAAGTTAGTACTCCAACTTACTTATTCTTATTATTCTTAATACAAAGTTCATTCTGTTTGTAAATAAAGTTCATTACAATGTAAGTAGTTTCGTTAACAAAACATGTAAAGTTCTGTTGTCTACCTTAATAATAACAATACTATGATTTGTATTCTGCAATTTACAGTATCTGTTACGTAACTGGTAATATTTTTAGTTATGTAGTGAAAATGTACATTCAAAATTTTTATACGTTTCATTCAATCAAAATAGTTCAATCATAGAAAGGAAAATGTATCCAACATATTTGCTTACAATCTTTTAAATCAGTTGACATTTTTATTACAATGTTTCATTCTATTAAGAAAAAATGTATCCTCTCAGTTTAACAACAATCTTATTTATCTGTTGCAGTATCAAGTGTTTGTTTATCAAATGTTCTAAACAAAAGTAATACGAGTCCCTTTTATGTGATTACAAAACAAAACTATGAATACTTGTAAAATGTTTCAGTGTATTACACAATAAAGAAGTTTCTTCAATCGAATCACTGTTCGTTTTATTTCGAAATCCTAAAAGGCTACAATTAAAACACCCGTCAGTCCAGTTTTTCTCCATCCACAAAAGTATACACAGTTTCTCCAAGTACTGCTCCTTTGATAGTATTTCTATAAATGCGTTCAAAAGGTTTCCTATTGTAATGACCATCTGGACAATTTTGTTTAAATGTTTCGTAAAGTTCATTATAGGTAGTAAAATCAACTAACATTTCTATAATTTTTCCTCCAACATTTCGTCGGTCAGGTTAATATACATTAATTATCTTTACTTTCTCTAGTAATAAAATGAAGACAGCGTAAACATGACCTAGGAAAACACGGTGTCCACTGTCTTATACTGTTGAAAATTGAAGCAGGAGTAATTCCCAAACTGGAACAATCGCACGTAGCCATCGCTATAGGTTCCAACAACTAGGCTCGACTTCCTGATTTCATATCTTCTTATAACCAATCAGATTGTGCTTGCATTTTATCCATTGTGTAATTTATGTATTCAATAAAATCACAGGAAAGCGAAATGTTTTAAAACAGATCTGGACAACTCAAATATCGTAAAAGTTCAATCATTCGCGTATTTATTTAATCCATTTGCGTTCATAGCGATATGCATCCTTAGATAGTTTCAACAAACATTTTATCTAGCACAAACAATTGTCGTAATTATTAAATGAATCCAAGTTCGAAACACTTCTGATCGTAAAATAACTATTCCTCATGTCATTAGTGCACTATTTTACTGACCTTTGATCTAAAATATCATACCAGTGCAATATTATTAAATTATTCCAAGTTTGTAATATTTGTCATTGTAATATTTTAGTATTACATGGTACGTCATCGCCTTCTTTCAAATTACAAAACACATTTGACTCATTTTTGAAGACTTGGTTTAAGTATCGTCCGTTCCCATCTGTATCCTAACGTCTCTTTGGGGTCTATATTAAACTCCTAACATTTTTATATGTCTTATGTGTACAAGTGTTATTCAATTTCTCTGTTCCTATATCAGCATTTCATGTCATATTCAAGGAAATTCTTAATTATTTGCTCGTAATGCCAGTCCAAATTCATGATAAAACACTACAAATTCAATTCCTGATAAAACGACCTAGTATACGGCCAAATATGTGTTAGCCGTAACTCAAAGAAAGCCATGCTTCAGTTCAATTGTCAAACCAAACTAAGCAAATTTCCTAGCTTAATGAACAAGTATATGCTAGATTAGATTCAGTAAGTTACAACAAACGACCTTGTAGACGTCGTAATGCGTGTTAGCTGTAACTCAAAGGAAGCCATAATTCGATTCAAATGTCAAACCAAAATAAGTGCATTTCCTAGCTTTAGGAACCAGTATATGCAATATTAGTTTCAATAAAATACTGCAAACGGCCTAGTAGAGGTCCAAATGGGAGTTAGCAGTAACTCAATGGAAGCCATGCTTCAATTCAAAGGTCAAACTAAAATAAGCGCTTTTCCTAGCTTGATAAACAAATGGATGCTACGTTGACGTTCTACTTCGCAAATATGTTCTGGGATCTCGTTCTGGCGTGCAATATTTCACGGTAAAGTGTTCCGGTGAAAAATTATGTTACGGTGCGACTTTCCGCCTCGGTAATACGGTACGGGACGAGATTCCGGCGTCAGCATTATGTCGTACGACTGAGTTTTGTCCACAGTGTTATTCCTTTCTTAATGTAGTATCTCAAATTTTATTGTACAAAGCTACCATTCAAGCCATTTATATATTAAACACACGTAAATCTGCTTATAGAGCCTCTGTAACCATCACCACTACACGACAGCACCCTCATTACATTCAAATCGTATTTATTCCTTCACGAATCATACATTACGAGTAGCATCTTTTAACGTATTCACACAAAGTAATGCCATGCAAATGGTGCCTAAATCGGATCGGCAATTCTACTGAATGATGTCCCCTTCTACTTTCAGCAAAAGAAAAAACAAAGAAAGCGGTTTCATTCTTCAGTTGATTCTTACTAATATAAGCGAGATGTCGTGGTGATGATTTAAAAACCCGATTGCAGGGTTTTCTCTTCTTTTTAAATATCACAAATAAAAGATAAAAGCATCGCATGAATTCATTCAATTTTTTTCATTACGACTGTCGAGTACTTGTTTTAGGAATATTTATAGTGAAGTATTGAATTATGATGCTGTTTGATAACATATCGAGTACACTGTTATAACATACACATGTTTCATACCTTACAGAGATGGTAATTAATATCAGTTGACATGAATATACAGTAATTATTCGATTTTTTAACCCATTCACAGTTACTATTCTTGCGTTATGTAATCAATGATCTTGCTAAATGAGAAATAATTACATAAATAATACTTAATAAAGTATATTGTATAAGGGAACTTACTTACAGATAGTGATGCACGGGCCAGCCTTTTATAGTAGTTCAAAAAATTGACGTTGATCGTGTGGTGCCCTCTATGTGTAGAAGTCAGAGTTTCTCTTTAGTTCCCTACTTATTTGGTTGATTTAGCCAAAACGTATCTTACAGTAAGGCTTTAGAGGCAAAAAATAATTCAATATGTTTTATTTTCCATCTCTATTCTTGTTCAAATCATCGCTTTTGAAATTACTTCTAGGGTCCAAGTTTGCAGAATGTTGTGTGTGTCTTGAAAGTTTGGAAGATGGGGTGTAGTGGAGCCAGGGAACCGCACAGGTGCGGTACTTTTGTTAGAAGTTAGGGAGCACCCTGTCTCTTTGTGCTACTTAATTTCTTATTTTTCAAACATACTATTTTACGTAGAAAGGAGGCTATCTAATAGGCAGTTTTATATTCTGTGACAGACTAAATTGCGATATCTAGTAGGAAACCTTACACTACAGCGGTACTCATTGTCAGTGACATTGTCTAGTTAAAATCCAGAACTTTTTAGAGTTTCGGAAATGTTTTAGTGAAATTATAATCATTTTTTCAGTTTCCTAGGGCTTTACTGACGATTATTGTTCTAGCACGAGTGGCATTAATACTATCATTGATATATTACAAAGGTGCATAAGGAGAAGTGGGGTAGAACCAGGTGATCGAGTCAAACTGGGCACCTTATTTATCGTTCGACCAGTGCAACTTTCTTGAGGGTGACAATTGTACTAAACTCAACTAGTGAGGAAGGAAAACGGCCATTACATCATTTCGTTGTAGGCATTCGATTAGCTTCGGCGTGTAACGTTATGTTAGCCTGAGTTTTCGTCTAGTATTTTCTGCATTTTACCGATTCTTACGGAATCACTGCTGCAGTGAGTGAGCACGTAAATATTGCTGTGTGTTGCATATTTTATGAGGATTTATTTTACTCTAAATGACTATGCCTGGCATTTTTATTAGTCAAAGGCGTGTTTCTCATACCCTGTTCGTGTGGGTGAAACCGGATAGTACGAACATGTAGTGCCCGGGTTCACACTACGAGTATTTCCTTGGTAAAAAAAAGCCTTCTATTTTTAAAATTAAATTGATAATACAATATTAAATAATTATTTCTCACAGGCTGTCACAAAAATGTAATAGAGAGGGGGAGCTAGGGTATCCCCGTATGGGCTCCCAGGACTAAATGAAATTAATATTTTCAGAAGCTTCAAACTTCCCTGATTCACATTAGAAATGTTGACACAAGAAAGTGTTCCGAAGGGTCAAAAGCCAATATGGCCGCCAGCCGCAAAATTCATGTTTTAAATCATACCAATTTTACTTATTTTTAGAGCAAATCTAACAACGATGGAATTAATGAAACACCTTGCTTTATATGGTAAATAACAGACAATTAGCGAACAATACTTATGTGTATATTCGTCTACGTTTGGAAGAAAAAGACGAAATCTAAAAAAAATCATTTTTGAACGTAATTTTCTATTTCTCTTTCCCCTTATACTTACGCCACTGTTACTGGTAAGTCAAATTTACTAGTAAAAAATTTTGCTTATCTATCCTCCGTCAACATATAGGAATCTATGGTTTCCACTTGCTTTGTTACGGAGGAAAACATTATTATATATAAAGTAAGGCAAATTTTGGCACAAAGCTTGAATTTACAAGAAAGAAATATTTTGTACAAAACATTGGTACATCGTAAGAACAATAATACATACATGATTGAAACATACTCAAATTTCTAAAACAATGATTTCCTTGTCATAAGTACTCCTACAGGCATATTTGGAAGAACATTAGACTGGCATCAGTTTTGTAAATCTAACAATTAATAGAAATTTCCCAGATATACAAATACATAATCATACATTACGTACGTACGTACATACTTCGTAACACTGCATTCACAAATCATATAAGTTTCTCCATATGCAACATTGATAAATAACATTTTTAAATAGTTTTTTTTAAATAGATTGAATATTTTAATATTTTCAATACTGTGTGCATGTACGCACAAGAATTCGCTAATGAAGATAAGGTGATGAAGACTCCTATTTTAGTCCAAATTCTGAGTAAAAATTATAAAGTTATACAATTTATTTATAAAGTTAATTGAAAAATAAAATTTATAAAATGCATTAATTGATAAAACATTTAAAGCAAAGAAGTTTAGAGTGATGCATGATAAATAATACATAGAATACGTAATATACCATAATAAGACTACATAATGACAAGAATTTAAATAAAGTTTTCTTTGGAAGTAAGTAATAGTGAAATGAATATCATTAGACAACGTTTTTCAATATATAATGATGTGTAAAAATATATTTTTTCAATATATTACAGTTGAGAATATTTTTAATGAAATCTTTCTACATAAGAAGTCTAAGAACATTAATTTCACAAACTTGTATATTTATGTATGTATATATCTTTAGGTTATATTTATTAGTTTCTGTCAGTGCGTAGTAATCGATTATCATTTTAAAGAAACTCAGGATTTTGTGAAAATTTACATAGCGGAATGAATACATTAAACTTAACAAATTACTTATTTATTGAAAATACAATGAAAGAAGAATGAATTATTCTGATTGTGTGTTCTTAGTGGGAAATATCTTTAAAGAGACTTTAATCGTGGAAAGAGCATTAAGGACATTATTAAGGTTAGTCTGAAAAATAATGGATTGCATGAAAAATTGGGAGGAGGTACTATTCGAGTTGGCAGTGCGCATCCTTTTTCTTACCTTACCCCAGTCTTAGCCATAAATGCCTAAAGGCCATAATTGAATCCAATTAAATTCAATACAAGTTGATCAAATATGACGATGATGACTAGCTGAGTTTTCTACCTTAATCTGCTGTGAAGCACAATGGCGTGTAAATAGTACTAGGATGAAAATTTATAAATCGTACTGGCATTATGTACATCGATTCGTACTTTTCATAGTTAATAATAAGGTTGTTCTGAAGCAGTTCCATCCAGGTTGCTTGTTTAATCCAACAGTCCACATCAAATCAAAGAGTGAGTTGCTTCTTGAGGTTCCCGACGGTTTGAGTTCATTGAAATCCTCAAGCACGTTATTAAGGCCACTTCCTCCACTTTTCTTTGGATTCTAGCGCACACGAATACCTTCAAGATTAAAAGAACCACTCTGAATTCGTTGAATCTTTACCTGAGTGTTAGTACTTATACTAGCTGCATTAGTACTAACACTTAGGTAAAGATTCAACCTTAGTGTACCTTCACTGTAGTACTGAAAATTCAACCTTTCACTGTATCAGTACTAACATTGAATCCCTTCCATAGCATGGAACGTACTTAAATTATGCAGCGGGCGGATATTTAAATCTGTGTTGTCAAACACACTGAAGAATTATTTCACTATTAATTTGCGTTAGTACTGCAGTGATGAGAGAGGTCATGTAAACATAAGTTTCATGGTATGATGCGCAGACTCCAATGAACGATAATAGGTTGAATAGATATTTCGACCCATATAATCGGTGAAGGGTTAATAACAGACTTGTTTGCATGGGTGACTGGAATAATCTTGGTTTTACAATTGATATTATAGCATGGTTTATCACACTGATTCTATCTGTTAACTTTGTGATTCAGAAGCATTCTTCTTCGTTGTTACTCCATCCATAAAAACTTAAAATGATATTTTGCCCGTCAGACTTCCTATCAATGAAATCTGGGTATATACTTGTCATAAGCTAACGGTCTGATGTCGGCTGTAGCTAATACTATTCTTAACCCTTCAGTATCATGGTCAGTTTTCCTGTCGTTATATCACTGATACATAATTTTATGAACCGTGTCCGATAAGCAGAGTACATTTTTCCTTCCAGAAACATTTGAAACAATTATTCGATCCTTATAAAATGCTATTAAAGGTTTTTTGTCTGTATGTGACAGCCATTCTTATGACCAGATACACGTTTCATAATATATTTTAATTCATTCAGAATGTACTAGCATTGTCACCGTTTTTGTGTGTACACACATAACATAGAAAATAACTTCCCCAACTTCTGTTTTGATCGACCCACGAGTTTCCTAATTTGTTTAGTTCTTGAAACGTCTTTGACTTTCCATGGTACTGTATATCTGGTACCACAAGATTACTCACAATAAGAAGTCTGACCCTTAGCCTTTCACCCCGCTTATCATTTCGTAAGTCAAATTTCTTGATAAGATTTCCCCTCATTTCTAAAGCCACGACCATATGAAAACACTTCCTGTTCCCTGATGGGTCCAAGACTGAATTCTTTTCCACAAATAAAGCAGTTTATTTTTAAATCGAACATTCCTTCTGAGGTCCGTAAACAAGCTGAAGATGTTGAACGATGAGATAGGTTATCGGTCTGCATTGAGGTATGATTAGCTTTGATACTAGTACGTCTTGTATAGTTCTGCCTGCACGTGCTGTGGTCCCGAATAGTATTTTCTCCTTCCAACTTTTCATGCACTCCATCTTTTCATTTGAAACTAACCTCAATAACGGTCGTAATTCTCTTTTCACTATCACAATTTCTCTTTCACGACATTTTCCACTAAGATTACACAATACATCAAAACCAACCATTCTTCTTTTATCATATTTCTAATAAATAAGTAAATTGTTAAGTTTAATACATTCATTCCACTTCGTAAATTTTCACAAGATCATGACGAATTTTCTTTAAAATGATAAACGATTACTACGTTCTGACAGAAAATACTGAATATAACCTACAACATTCAATTGAAAATACCACGTCTTCAAAGGTAAGTTATATGAAAAACCAAAATTACACACTAAATATTATTTCCAACTAATAGAAATATGACTAATCTTCTATGAGGTTATATTTGCTTTTGCTGAGCACAGAAAAGTGTTTACAGTTGAAGCACCTTCTTCCTTTTTCTACTTTTTTCATACCCACAGAGCAATTTTGACGTGAATCAACCTTGTTGCAATCTAGCATGCTGTCTGGGTACGTGATATATCACATGAAAAGACTGGCAGAATACACTACTAATTCATCACCTATTTTACTTGCCGCTACACAGTAAAGACAAATCGTCATAATTGTTAACAGCTCACAACAGCCTAATGGGGATATGGTACACAGAGACAAAAAACTATTCTTGGCGCGCTGGTATGCTTTATTTCTACCTCATTAGCCAGCACAGTAATTGTTCAGTCATATTGATATATACATCATTTTAAACATTATGAAACAGGCAACAACTTTTATCTCAAACCTGTTCTTGATATTGAGTTTTAACCGTAAAAAGTGTAAATATTAAAAGCAAAATAACGTAAGAAACTGAAATTTCTGAGATTTCGTCTTCTTTTCCTTCTAAATGTAGACCAAAATATGCGTAACAATATTATTCGCTAACTGTCTGTTATTTACCATATAAAACAAGGTATTTTTCATAATTCCACTGTTAGATTTTTCATTTTTTTAAAAGTAACACAGGTATGATTTTATAAAACCGTATATTGCAGCTGGCGGCCATATTGGATTTTGCCCCTTCGGAACACTTATTTCTTGCATTAACATTTCTAATGTGAATCATGCAAGTTTGAAGCTTCTGAAAATACTAGTTTCATTTAGTCCTGAGGGGGGGGGGGATCCATACGGGTATACCGTAACTCCCCTACTAATAACTGATTTAGTAATAATTCAGAAAAAGCCCTACTACAGAGATTTTAATTAGTTTTCAATACGAGAGTACAATCCACAAGAAAACTTTTCTTTTATTATTAAATACTCTATTAAAAAGAGTATATTTTTTGTATGGTATTGATCCAATGTATAGACTGTTTCGGCTGAACTTAGTGTTGAGACAGAAAAATGGCTATAGAGAGCGAGACGAGACAGAGCTCTCGTAATGTAAATATACATCTTTTCGAGACGAGACACTTTCTGGATGGCATTTTGGAGACGAGACGGCCTAAATCTCGTCAGACGGCCTAAATCTTTGTCGATAAGCTTCAAATTATGTAAAATAATAGTTTTAGTGGTTTTTTGTTATACAATTAACATATGCACTCGTTTTTATCTCTCTAGTGCATAGTGGGGTAATTCCGGGTGGTTTTTACTTTTTGTTTAAAAAGAATAATGAAAAAAGACTTTAAACCCAATGAGCCTTAAAGAATAATAAATGAAACATAATTGTACTGATTTTCAATAAATTTTGCAAACAATCTTGGCTTCGGCAAGCAAACAAATCTTAGCTACCCGATTCTATCCCAATTCCCCCTATACAGTAACATACATGAAACTTACCATATTCTAACAAACTATTCGAGAATCAAGCACCCGGTACTGAAAGTGTCACCCATCACATCACTGCTTTAATGTAAAGTACATTCACGGTTGCTTTGATTTCTGATAGCACTCTATTTGAACAACAGGCGAAGAGCAAGTGAGCAAAAGATTGAATGGTTATGCATGTAAATGAGTAGATCTAATTCATAGTGCCAGATGATTAGATTTTACAAAGGCATTTGATACTAAGAATGTAAAGGCAGGACTTGCGTTCAAGTCCAAACGTGCACGCTTTGTTAGCTATAGTTCCAGTGTTCAAATCGCGCGACCAGTCACAAGTCTGATTTACCTTAGTTTCCTCACAATTAAAATTTTTTAAAAGACCTTTAGACATCTTAGGCTCAGGCCGGAATAGGGTAGGGGATAGGATGTTAGTAGATAGGAGAGAGCCTATTTTATAATTCCATCCCTGCATTTGCCTGGTATGATTGAGGAAACCCCTGCAAAGACCTATCAGGATGGTCGGCCGCTGGGATCGATCGCAGGACCTCCCGAATGCTAAGCTAACGCTTTACGACTGAGCCACGGCCGCTCAGTAATTTCCCCTCAATCAGTAGATGAATGCTGCGATAGTATCTTACCTTGTAAGCCAGGCGACATCGACATTTGGTCCCCGAAAGTCGGACCGATGGGCAGGCGACAAGAGGTTTTAAAATAACCCGACCAAAAGCCGTGTTGGCGGGCCGGGAGCTGGGCGGGGTTTTGCCCTTATACCGGGGGACCGACGGTGGCGCGGCAATAGAACGGCGACCAAACGCCACTTAAGGTTGGGCACCAACCTTCCCTCAACTATTTCTCGACTACTACTCGGGGTCGGGGTCTCACCTATCGGGGATGGTGGTTCGACCAAAATCCCCGTCTTGGTCGATATTTGTCTTGCCGGGTTAAAGTAGACCCTTGTCCACTTTCTTCTATACCATTTCTCCCATGGCCATAGTAAGTGTAGATGTGACGGACGGTATACAGTCTAATAAAGCGGCAAAGGTCATATAGTTTAAGAAAAAATGTAAAAACAACGTATTGAGAAGAAGCAAGGTGATTACTACACAAATGCACATCTCGATAAGGTAACATATATAAAAAAAAAACAGTTAAAAAGGGATTACTTAACCAAGGAAGAAGGAAATTATCTGTTCACGTATCTGGATTAAACTTATTTTTTTATTTATCCTAGTATTTTTTCATGTCGGCTTTGTGTTTACAACCTTGCTGTTAAAGTTTTTAATATTGAAGGTTTATTACCAAAATGAATTGTTGGTAAAGATTGTACAGTTTGTGAGAAATTTAATTAACGTCTTTTATATGCACAGTGTGCAATGTATGTTTGTGGCAGCGAAGAGCGTGTAATAGGCAACCCAACCTAATAAAATTATTAGTTTGTATGTATACCCTCTAGAATAATAATAATAAAAAAAAAGATGATTTGGAAAACCCTTCAGAGCAATCATTATCATTATTGAAGAATTATGGAGTATCTTATCATTAAAACAAAGATATTCAATGCTTTAAATTTTGTAACACCGACTAAATGCATCACATCTGTTAATTTAAACTACTAAAGTCCATAATTAACAGGAGATTAAGGAAGGAGGGAGAAAGAAAATGAGAGGATGAAAATTTGAACATGTTCCAAAATTTAGATATTCTTTGGAATTCAAAGGACACTTTTGATTAAAGTTACAAATATGCACACCCATTTCTTCTCTCTCAGGTCCAAACATGCATACCGGTATACTAACGAACAGGACAAAAGGTCAGCAAGAAATTAGAAGACAAAAGAAATTTTAATTGATTTTTATTCCATTTACAAACACATACTACCGCGACCTCTCTCTTTATCTCTCTCTCTCTCTCTCTCACACACACACACACACACACACACACACACACACACACACACACACACACACACACA
>JAGDQP010007502.1:4624-35496 GCA_022664845.1 Lepisma saccharinum | reverse complement strand
ACACACACACACACACACACACACACACACACACACACACACACACATATGATATACAGTATATATATATATCATGTATACAGATAATTGAAAATGACTTAAAGCATGAAAGATGGAAAGGAGAAAGAGGTAACTGAAAAGTAAATTGAAGTATTAAATGTTAAAATATCACCTTAAAATTCCATAAATATTGTAATTGCAGTACACAACTTTAAACGGCCATATTGCTCTTCCTCATATCCGTTCAACTCGCCGGAGATAAAACAATTATGAATATTATTGCACGGTTAAAATTTTACTTTTTGTTAGATAAAGTGGGTGCCCGCAGATAGAATCGAACTGAAGTCTCCCGCGCTTCCAATACTCTACCTTTAATGCAATCAATGATTAACTATTACTGAACTCTCGTGTGCATGTGCATGTATCAACAATATTGCTAAGGATTTTCTAAGGTAAGAACAAGCAAAAATTGTTCATGAGCATGCGGTTTAAATGATCCGTTTTCAATATAATCGCCCTTGGGAGTACCAGTTCTTAAATGTGAAGTTACGAGCGGTTCGAAGTTCAACGCTTTTCATAGCTAAATCATTCTTATAGTACTATGTTTCAATAATGTATTGCTTGTATTATGCTTTCACACATTCCTGGACAGAATTCAGTCACATATCACACTGCTCCAATTGAAATTAACACTTTTAACTCGCTGTGCTAGCGTAATGCATTATGGGACTTATAATTTCCTGCTGAGTACCAGTGTTTTGCTCATCAGTTGCGTCTTCCCGATCGATCGCTACCCCTAAGAAGTTTGTCCAACACAGGTTTTCCAATCAATGTAGTGACCCTTCAGACCATCAAGTAAGAGCTTCGAACGCACGTTTTCGTTTGGTAACGTTCGCACTTGTCAACATTTTCTCCCTTCTACGGAGATGGAATCCAGGACCTTTCAGTGACAGTCTAGCACTGTCCTCTACTAAGGTACAAAGAAGTTCCTGTATTTCTTATTTTGTTTCGCTACATATTGAAAATATTTCATTAAAGAATCTCAACATTAAATTTATCAATAAACTATCCTTCTTGGAATTTTTCGGGATAATGAATGAAGTCATTTTGTAAGATTAATAGCACAATTTAAACAAAATTGTTCAAGAATTTTTCTCAAATTCAATTTTCGACTTCTGTTCATATAATCTAACCTTATTTGCGGCTAGGAAGAACATTAAATGTTTCTCTGTGGAAATCACTAAAACCGGACGTTTAAAATGTATTTGTGATCCATTGAATGGTGTGGTCCTGTCAGACCTGTTGAACAACAAACGAACGGGCAGACATTGAAAACTTTATTTATTCATTTTTTTTTGTATATAGCCATGCAGTGTTTAAATCTGTCGAAAACTCGATAAGATAAAATGAATTGTATGGGAGTTAACAGTGCTATGGCTTACGCCCGTCCCGATCGAAAACTCGAATTTGCATTTTCTTCACCATGGCACAACGTTCTTCTTTCTTATTGTCGCTGCATAGTGTTTCTTTCAGAAGATTTCCTTGGGGGGGGGGGGCTCACGAAATGTATAAGTATTGTATATTGACTCCAGTGTACTAAATATAAAATAATAATAATATTACTTAAGAATATGTCGTAATTCCTTAGTTAACCTCAAAATAACATAATATTCATAGAATCTGCTATAATATAGGCCTATACGTATTTCAGTATACAGTATGCGGCAAAACAAACAGTTACAAGATTTCTGCGAAATCAAGATTTATCAATGGAAGATGCGAGGTGACTACGGTAACACATATCTAAATGCATCGGTACAGCAAGTGTTCAAAGTGTCCACCCTCACGTCTCACGCAGATTTCAGAACGATCCTGCAGATTGTTGAACATGTTGATGAACACAGGCTGCTGCAACAAAAGGAAATATTATCCTGTAATTCGGGAACACTTCAAGGCGGGTCTTTAGTTCTGAAAACAGATTCTTTCAGCATGACCCATATGTACAGTAGGCATTGGGAACCGTGAGACCCGGGGACTGAGAAGGATTCAGGAATGCCATTCTGACTCCCCACTCCGTATGACCGGAAATAATGCTCCATGATAAACACCTTCTCCTCCGTTCTGAGAACAATTATCAGCAAGCCAGCTGCACTCTATGCTAAAGTCTGTTGCAGCTGGGAATGCATTTGTTGTGATGGCGCTAGTATCACCAAAACATTCGTAGTTTACAGGAACAACTCGTTGTCGGAAGCAGCGTTTCCAATTCAGAATATGATTCTGACACTATATATTATGCCTGAATGAAAGGAAGTGTAAGGGTAGGATGATATACCTTTTAGTTGATTTTCTATTAAAGAAAGGAATGCGCAAGAGACTATTTTTCGTATGTTAATGGAAGATGCATCACGCAACGTACGTCAGACATTGGCCTTGGAACTTTAGTGAGAAGTCTATATCTAATGTATCATATTGTCTCACATTATCCATTGTCGTTCTTTTAAGGTAATTACACGATGTTTCCAGAGGTTAGCATGCCGTACTAATAACCGAAATATGACGAGTTCGAATCCCGTTCACGCCAATTGAGAGAAAACGAAATGTGTAATCACAAAAGAGCTGTCGTAGCTCGTGGTCGAGTTTTGGCTTAGTATTTGGAAGGTCGTAAGTTCAGTCCTAACGGCCGACCATGCTGACTGAGGTCCGTCCAGGGTTTTTCCTCAGTCACACCAGGCAAATGACGAGATGGCACCGTCAACTTAGACCCTGGCTGATATCTTCCTGTATTATTTCCCCTCCCCTATGCATAAGTGTCATAAATTAAATCAATTCAATTGAACAAAGAATAATACATAAAAATTTACAGGGTGAGGAAGTAACATTCACTTCCGAAGCGGTGTAATCTCCTTAACACAAAGACAATGAGAACACTGAGCCGTGAGGTTAGCACGTTCGCTTTCTATGCGCGTGGTCACGGGTTCAATTCCTGCTGGTATCCCTTGAACGGAGTGTTGCGGAACCTACTTTACCAAAAAGCGACTTTCAGTCCCTTAGAAGCTCTTTTAGCAACTAAATAATAAATCAATAATTTGTTTGAAAATTATGGCTGTGCAATTGTCCGAAATAGTATAGCTTACAAAATCTGCAACGTACGTTCCAAGAACATTAAATAAATATTGCCACTATGCGCAGTAGGCAAAGAGGAGGCAGTATTGCTTTGATTACGGCGCTATTCTTGTATCCGTTTAGTGGGAAGTGATTGAAAGGGTAAATCGGAACAGGGTGGTTGGTCTGAGATTTTAATCCCATCGGAGGAATGGCCCTTACGAAACCGTCCGAAAGCATCACAAGAGCTACATAGTGTCCTTAGGGATTCCATTGGGGCACGAGTCGAATTGATTTATGGATTTTAGGCAGAACATCATCTACGTAAATCTACGTAAACAGTGATACACTCACACCAGATCAGTTGACTCATAGATAGGTACGCGGATTTCGAACCCGGAGGCCGATAATTCTCACTGAGTTTTTCCAAGGTTTCTTTGTTTCACCAAGCGAATGCCAGGGTAGAGCCTTAAAGCCTTCGTCACTACTTTCCAATTCTCCCCCATCTCTATCCCGGGCAGAGTCAGAGAAGCCTAAACAGATTATAATTATTAATATCCCAATATTCTTCTTTGTTATTCTGTCAACGCTAGCGTGAATATGGGTAGGATAAGACAGTGGCAGTACATTCTGATCAACGCAATTAATCGAAATACTGACCTTTACTAAGATGAGCAATATAACCAGACCGCCACAGAGTGAAAGAAATGTTGTTGGAAAGTAGTCGGCCGGGTTCTAGTTTGCAGGTACCATTCCGGCATTTGCCTGGTGTGACTAGGAGAAAACACTGGAAAAGTCAGAATGGGCGACCGCTGAGATCGGTTCCAGGACCTTCCGATGGCTAAACCGACGCTCTACTGAGCTACGGTCGCTTGGTACAACCTACACTACGGTTGTTTGTGCATGATAATGAATACTTAATATTACAAAAAAGATATTACGTTATTCGATATTGAACTGAATATAAAAGAATTTCACGTTTATTTACGCATTTCTGTTCGCTTAAGTACATACAAACACGCAAGATCATAGCGATTATTATTAGTAGTAGTAGTAGTAGCAGTAGTAGTAGTAGTAGTAGTAGTTGTTGTTGTTGTTGTTGTTTTCGTAGCTGGGCGATGAAGCAGGAGAATAGCAAAGCGCTTCAGGCCTTGTATTCACACAAAACTTCTTCAGTTAGCACCACTGCAATCACCATTCGACTGGCGTGTCTGTTGTCTGTGCCCGTGATTGTTTATACGTTAGTTCGCAGTTTGACTACCTGCATTGGGAACTGAAAAGAGCTGTACTCTCAACACAACTAAACCCTACAGAAGGCGTCACGAGAGGTTCTTACAACGCGTCAGACATGCACACATTTCAATTCTATTTATTTTGCCGCATACTGTATGTACAGGTGTTGAGACTAGTTTTTTCGGGGAATCGGTTGAAAACATGCCTGAAAGAAATAGTGACTAAGTTAAAAGTCATCAAAAAAGAAATAGGTTAACCAGGCGTTTGTACAACATACAATATATAATGTAGGCCGCTTAAGCCCTTTGTTACATCCGATACAAGAATTTCGCGATCCAGCAAATACTCATCTTTATATCCAACAGGGAGTCACGACCTATGCGTTCAGAATCGCTTTGATATAACGTTGATAATCACCATGTATTTTTATATATAAGTGGGTGAGTGAGAGAATGCTGTAAAATTCACAGGTGTACTTTTTCAAGCATCTACTCATTGCTTGACTGAGAATTGGTTAGTTCTCCTAATTACGGAAAGCATGTTGTGCTTTCACCCAGCAGACTCTAACAATACCATGAAAAAAAAATAGAGAGATGGGGAAAAAAGGAAGGTTTTACAGAAAAAAATTAAACGCGCGTCATTAACTTTGGCTTGAAGGTACCCTAGCGGCGAAACAATATCAATTTTTTAGACCTGCCATAATTAATCAACGGAGTCATAACGAACAAAAAAAATCTTTCTCTCATACAAACTCGAGCAGCACAAACCTGTAGGAGAATCGATTTTAGGTTCTCGTGTATTCAGACATCGTATATCATGGCAAGGATTATGCTGTGAATTTTGTTCATCACAGATTAGGAACTTCTGCTTAACTTTTTCTCTTAAAAAGATACAAAAAAAAATCAGGTAAAAGGAATTGATTGATGTCCCTAACTGACGACATTGTAAGAGTGCGTGTACGTGTGTGTTTTGCGAAGAACACAAGAGAGGATTAGAATTTTTGCAGATATTAAAATTTTGAGTGTCAATGATTCATCTGATTTGTGAGAATCTTTAAATCATTTTTTTGATCGATTTAAAAACAGGAAAGTATTTTATAAACATTTTTAAAATCTACTTTAAGGTGATTTGCTCAGTACCATTAAATAGATTTCCTACAGATAGCATGAAAATTGAGCACTAGAATTCGTCCCAAACCAACACTATCAAGACATTATTTGATCCAATATATTACATGTTTTAAGTAAATGGAAAATATCTATATTCATTTAACTACGGTGGCACAAGTGAAACTTATAGAGTGGTATTTCCAGGGGGGAAAGAGTGCTTACAGAATAAAAAGTATTATGTTTATCTAAAAAACAAGTTTTATTTTCTGTTAAAATTTTCGCTGGAATTTCCTTGGATAGGAAAACGGCATTAATCGATCATCTCGCGAAAAATCACCGACATTTGCATTTTTGTATTTGTACCATGTTAAACGTAGAGAACGTAGATACAATTTCACATTATAGGAAATACTCTTAGCTTTTGAACATGTCTTTTCTTGTTCCGCATTGATTTAACAAGTTTACCATTATTATTCTAAGATATGGTTAACTACACCAGCTGCAGAGCTTTGTTTAGATCTTTTGTTCCCATGAGCTTTCGTTTCAAATTCACTCCATACCACCCACACATTACAATGTCATTAAGGAAACCTACTTATCCCAAAATAGCATAATGTAAATTATGCCAGTGACGCGTAATCACTAATTGTATGAATCTCTTAACAGAAAATACAGGTTTTTGTTTATATATACACACACATATATATATATATATATATATATATATATATCCATATTCAATTCACTAGTGGATGATGTCTCTCCCCGAAGGGAGGAGTTGGTCTACTGCTCCCACGCTTACCAGACGGGTTGGGAGATGAGAGCCGAAGCTCTCAATGTGTTCGCCACTGTTTTCTTTATTCACAGCAGCTCCCTAATTGTTCTCACGATGCTGGGTCAACACCGAAATTTATATATATATATATATATATATATATATATATATATATATATATAGTCAAAGTAACGCCAACTGAACGTTTGGTGATTAACACTAAAAAAGGGTTCTTTAGTCTGTTATTTGTCAATGTAACCAACGCCCAAATAACCTACAAACGCTAAACAATTCTAGTTTGATCAGCAGTACCACACTATTTCGTTTGGCACTCAAATATTTGGTATATAATTCCTGAACATTAGACTGAGTTTGCAGGTTCCAATCCCACCTGGGGCATGGATGTTTGTGGATTTTAAACTGCATTGCACTCATATCATAGTTACGGGCCGAAATCCATAGTTACTAAAATGACTTATGTAGACAAAGTTTACTGAAGTTTTTTACTAGACTGATTCAGCAAAAGGAAAGCAAATAATTTGATATTTGATTGAATCGAACAAGGTTTTAGTTCAATTTACTAAAGCGATACGTTGTAACTAAAGCGATACATTGTTTTGATTTATTATACTAAATGCTATGTGGAACAAAGACACCGGGGTTGCACCGAATGTAGTGTCTATTGGTCATTTTCTACAAAACTATTAACAACTGCTTCTAGGAGTTGCATAATCATTTATATAAAGCATAAACAAAGAACAGTCGGCTATTTCTTCGTCAAACTGCATAACCCCTAAAAGTTCAGAAAGCAATATAGTGAAGGAATGATTAACTGTAGTAAGATACAAAGATAAGTGAAAAAGATTAATAAGATGAAATTAGTGTTGAAGACAAACCGCGTAGTTCAATGCCTTCTATCATAGTCAACCATATAATAAGGCCACGGACTACATGATATATACAGTGTGTTGCAGAGTGCAAACTTGTCAGCACGCATCCAGCAATGGTCAACAGATACCATGTCCTCCTGTTGCATGACAGTGCCCGCCCACACGTAGCTCAAAGAACGGTGCAGGCTCTCCATGAGTCGCAGTGTGAAACCCTTCCTCACCCGCCGTATTCCCCCGATCTCTCTCCCACTGACAACCACTTCTTCCGGCATTTCGATCACTTCTTGGAACGGAAAACCTTCCCCTGATGATCGAGAGGTGCAGGATGCAGTTGAGGAATTCTTCGTATCGCAGACACCAGACTTCTTTCGCCATGGAATGCAATCGTTGGCTGAATGATAGCAATAGTATGTGGCTGCAGATGGCAACTACTTCAATTAACCAGATAATGTAATTTTCATTTTGGTTTTCGGACAAAATACACCTTGGGGTCGACATTTCATTCGCACCAACCCTGACTACTTTATGGCACAATATTTCATAAGTTTGAAGTTAAACCTTGGAAAAGTATTAGTGTTAATGTTTGAATTAAATAGTAAAGATGCGCGCAAAAAATATTTCTTCTATATCAACTTTAATAACAGGTTCCAATGAATGTTTAATATATCCTTCGAAAACATAGGTCAGTTAAAATTTCGGTGGTTTGTGAATAGAGAAGATTGTTAAGTTATTTCGCAAGCAGATTTTAGAACGTCGATTTTTATAGGTTTCCTAAAGTACTATTAACTTTGGCTGGCTGACAAAGTGACATGTCTCAATTTAACGGCATAGAAAAAAGGAAAATTTTAAGATTCACTTATTTGAACCTGGCTTCAAAACTTAAAAGTGATGTGTTTCTGTTGCTGTTTTGTTTTGTGCTACGACATTTAGTGTAGTGATGAAAAGGATGCCTAGATGTTTCAATATGTCCAGCACTAGATTTAAGAAGAAAATTATACCTAGATGCATCTTTATATCAGTCAGCCAACGAAATAAGGTTGTAATATATAAATTAAAGGAACAAAGAAAGACTCCTAGAAGGCAATTTTAATGGGTTTATGTTAGATGTTTGGAATCACGTAAGATAGTTCATTGGTGAAAATGTTATTTCTAAATGCACACGGCTTCCTTAAAGCAGGCTACAGAACTTTCGTTATACATTTCCTGACACAAATTGTGAATTCGAAAATTCATCTCATGGACGGTTTTATATATGATTGATTAGTTCATAATGTTTTATTAATTATTATTTCAGAAAATCCATGTTCTCACATATTTCCAAATTACGTTGCAAGAAGACAGAATGGAGAGAAAGTCACTGATGCAAGTAAGAAGGCGCATACAGCTAATGAATCAACCAGTGACAAGTAAGAGAAAATAGAAGTAGAGGAACAGACTTGTATCGTACCGACTATCACAAGATATGTTGTGATTAAAGTAAAGAATGAAACAGAATATCCATGCGGTTTGAAGGGGTTATCGCCTTTCGTTATACAAGAACAACTTCACTACGTTGCAGGCGAACTTGAGCATGTTAAAAAGCTTCGCAACGGCACCTTGCTCGTGAAGACGTTCAACAATAAACAAACAACTAATCTCTTGAAAATGAAAACCCTAGGACCATTCGAAGTTCGAGTTGAACCACACCTTTCAACTGAATTATAGTGAGGGCGTAGTATCTTGTTGGCACCTCAAGGAAGTTCCTAAAGAAGTGATTAAGAATGAACTCGCCATCCAAGGTGTAGTCAACGTTAGATGAATTAAAACACGAAAGATTGGCGATCTCCAACTTACAGGGTCTCTAATTTTGACGTTTGCCATGCCAAAGCTACCTAAGGACGTGAAGACAGCTTTCTATTGCTCGCCTGTCCATCCTTATATTCCCAGTCCGATTCGCTGTTTTAAATGTCAGCACTATGGACACACCAGCACGTCATGTAACATGATCCCTACTGTATGTGCAATTTGTAGTACCAGCAGCCATGGTGCGGATCCTTGCACGTCACTGAAACCAGTACTGGTGTTAATTGCAAGGGTGAGCACACGGCCTGGTCGCGTGACTATCCAGTTTTTAAGTAGGAAAAACTAATTCGGGAGCGGATGGTTCTGGAGAAAATATCTGCTGGTGATGCCAAACGTCGAGTAAGAGTGTCTCAACGCACCCATCCATCTGGTGCGTTTTCAAGAGTACCAGCACGACTGCCAGCTAAAACTATATCAGTTGGCACCCTGACAGTTGATGTGTCAACTCATACTGAGGGACCTAAAGCTGACAAATCTAAACATCGCCAAGCCTCACAATCTTAAGGTACGCCGAGGCATACTGAGAGAGAAAAAGCCTATAGGGAGTCTTCAAGGACTCCACGAGCTGTATCTAGTGTTCGTACTGGTACAGTTCCAAAATCCAATCGTATGTCTCCAGTAATGTCGAGCTTAAAATGACTCACCAACGTTCTGGCTACTCAGTTAGCTCATCAACAGTCTCCACCTGCCCTGAACGAATCGCGTTCGTCCCTAACCTCAGATATGATTGAGGACGATCCAATGGACTCGGAATATACTGTAGCCGGAAAGGGAGGGAAATTTAAACCTAAACTTAAAGGATTATATTTTTCTTGATCTTCATCCCAATCGCTATGCTCCAATGGAATCTTAACGGATTTCATTCCCACTATGAAGAACTGCAAGTATCATAAGATATTTTCCCTGTTGTAGTCTGCTTTAAGGAAACAAAGTTTAAAACGACTAAATCTGTGATCTTGAAAAACTATACACTATAACGCACAGATTTTCCAACTGATGGTCGTGCATGTGACGGTGTTGCAATTGGTGTTGTTGACACACTGTATTCAACACCTGTCCATATCGCTACGAACCTACAAGTGGTTGCTGTTCGCGTCCACCTTGAGCAGTATGTTACAATCCTGAATTTGTACATCACAAGGGAACAAGACTTTACGCTCCTTGACCTCCAGAATCTGTTCCAGCAGGTACCCCAGCCTATTATTTTAGTTGGAGATTTTAATTTATATAACGTTATTTTTGGTAGTGTTCGTACAGATGTTTGCGGCAGAATAGTTGAAACTTTTATTGACGCTTCAAACTTCGTTTTACTAAATGCTGGTGCTTACACGCATTTTAGTTTGACAAGTGGCACATACTCAGTGATAGACCTGTCTCTCTGTAGTGCAGTTCTTGCACTCATGCTGACATGGCATGTACATGACGATCTATGTTGTAGTAACCACTTCCCAGTACTTTTAGATTTATTTAAACCTTTATCAAGCACCACGAAAGCTACCGCATTGGCATCTGAAGCGTGTTGACTGGAATTAATATGAAACTCGTGTCCAACTTGATCAAGGAGATTTGCCCCTGAATGATTCGATTAAATACGTAAACCGTGAAATTTTGTGAGCTTCCAGATGTTCCATCCCAGTCTGGCCGAACGCCACGTCGGCGTTCTGTTGCCTGGTGGAACGATGAGCTCGAACTAACATGGCGACGGCGCAATCGCGCTCTACGGGTGTTCAACCGTCATCCTACAGCGGCAAATTTGAATGCAGTTCGACAGTCACAAGCTTATATTCGACGTCTCATGAAACAAACTCGGCGTACACCTGTTCGTGAATATGTATCTTTCATTAATTCACAAACGCCAATTCGAGACGTGCGGTAAAGGGGCAGACGTTTGCAAGGCAACTGTCGCTTCGAGCCATTGACTGCTCTGAAGCACAGCAATGTTATTGCATACTGACGCAGAAGATAGAGCTAATGTTCTTGGAGCAGCCTTCGCAGCAATATGCAGTTTTCAGGACTATAGTGCTAATTTCGTGATCATTAAACGACAGGCAGAGATGCTTCCTCTACGCTTCCACTATAATAATTTCGAACCTTATACTGTCTGTTTCACTGAGTGGGAACTTTAAACTGCCTTACGGGATGTTAGAAACACATCTCCTGGGACTGGATGATATACATTATGAAATGCTGCGACACCTTCCCTCCCAAGGTAAGGTCTCCTTGATAAATCTTTAAAATCAGATTTGGAGGACTGATATCTTCCCTGCTAGTTGGCGAGAAGGTATTGTAATCCCCAGTCTGAAACCTGACAAAGATAAACTAAACCCCATAAGTTACCGGCACATTGCTCTCACTAGCAAGCTATTTTAGAAAATAATAAATAGGCGCTTAATGTGGTACTTAGAGCATAAAAACTTGCTATCCAATGATCAGTGTAGTTTTCGACAATATCGATCAACTGTCGACCTCCTAGTCAGGTTGAGTCTATTGTCCAGAATGCTTTCCTCCGCAATGAACACGTTCTCGCTTCGTTCTTCAATTTAGAGAAGGGCTATGATACCACCTAGAGATATGGCTTATTACGCCAGCTTAATGACTGGGGCATTAGGGACCACATGGCCCATTTTATATAATTTTTTTTACGTGATCGTTACTTTCGTGCCCATGTTAGTGATCGTTTCTCAGAGCGTTGTTTACAGGAGAATGGCGTACCGTACCTCAAGGGAGTGTGCTGAGCGTAACACTGTTCGCTATTGCAGTGAATAGTGTTATGATTGTATCCGCTCTCCTGTAGATGGTCTTTTATATGTTAACGACTTGACGATTGTCTGTAAATCTGTGAATATCAGCCTCGCAGCCCGGCAGATCTAGTTGACGTTTAACCGTCTTGGTGACTGGTCACACCAAACTGGCTTTCGTTTTTCACCTAGGAAGACAGTCTGTGTACACACTTTCGCCGTAAACAAAATTTTGTGGATCCGGATCTCTTTCGTGGAGGACAACTCCAGTTCGTCGAGGAAGTACGTTACCTTGGTCAATTATTTGATACGAAGTTAAATTGGCGTATACACCTTCGCCAATTTGTTACGTGTTTTAAGTAATCCCACTTGGGGTACTACTGATCGTACAACTTTGTTGCGCCTTTATCGTGCACTAATTTTATATAAGCTTAATGATGGTTGTCACACTTATTCCTCTGCACGATTTTCTGCTTTATATACGTGTACTTGATAGCGTTCACCATGCTGGAATCCGACTCTCCACTGGCGCTTATCGCACAAGTCCTGTTACCAGTCTTTCTGTCGATGCCGCCGAACCACCACTCGAGATTCACCGGATGTACCATGTGCTGAGCTACTTTGCTAAGATATCATATTTAGACTGACATCCAGCAGATAACTTAGTAGTACACCCAGTACGACAAGCCATTTATGAACGTCGTGGTCATTCTACCCGCCCACTTGACATCCGAGCATCTGAGTTGTTGGAGTATCTGAACGCAGAACGCCCAGCTGTCTGTCCTGTCCGTTTTAGTCTGCGTCCTCCGAGGACAATTGCTCGTCCACGGATTGATATCTCTTTGTCAACTCTAAAGAAATCGGATACATCTATTATTGAATTCCAGCAACGTTTTCGTGGATTACAGACTCAGTACCCACGATTTATCTCTGTTTTTACCGATGGGTCCAAATCAGATGAATCTGTTGGATGCGCGTTTGTTGTAGATGGGGAAGTACACCAATTTTGTCTTAACCCCAAAGCCAGTATTTTCACCGCTGAGCTATATGCTCTTTTAAAGGCTTTGGATTTTAGTCTTGTTCATGGTTTCAATCGCATCCTTGTTTGTACAGATTCGCTCAGTGTTGTTCAAAGCCTAAAAAATACGTATTAGATACGAGCATCCGCTCGTGCAGGATATCCCATCAAAGACACACGTCATCTGTTCTGCTGGTGGGGAGGTTACAAGTCATGTTGGTATCCATGGTAATGAACTAGTGGACGAAGCTGCTCGTGAGGCCTCTTTAGGAGCCATCATTGATATTCAGCATGTCCCATTTCAGGACATATTAATATATTATAGACAGATTATATGGGACGAATGGCAGCGAGGATGGGATAACGTTGCTGTTAATAAATTGAAAGCAATTAAGGTAACTGGTGCTCCATGGAAATCATCTTGCCGAGATAGTAAGCGTCAAGTTGTTGTTTTATGTCGCCTACGTATAGGGCACAGTCGCATGACTCATGGATATCTATTGCAACATTTGGACCCTCCGCATTGTAGTAAATGCGATGGAATATTAAGTATTCGTCACGTTCTTTTAGATTGTCCAGGATATAATCATCTCAGACAACGTTATAACATCCCCAATGACATGGTGTCATTGCTAGGGAATGAACCAGATATGTTGCGGAGAGTTTTTATGTATGTTCGGGAGACAGGTTTATCTCCGTCGATTTGAGATGATTAGGCCTATGTCCCTTAGCTGTTAAGTTTTATGTAGTATTATTTATTGTTTTATTTTGTGAAGGCCCATTTACAGTTTACACATTTTTAACATATGCTAAAGGCTCTCTATACATCTTTAGTTTTATTAATCGTTCTACTGATCATTTATACCAGCATTTTGTTTCTGAAGACCTTTTACATCTTCAACTTTTATACGGGCGTAACGGGATGGTACTTTCAAAAGAGACCATCAAGAAAAGCAATCCTTCTTGTATTTCCCAAATAGAGAAGATCATACCAAAATCAATAGACACAAATAATGAACAGACAACACAACACTTCGGTGCATATTACTGTAGATGTTGCAATGAATCACCATATTATCTTGAATATTCCGCCAGATTTTTATTTCAATCTTTTAGTGCCAGAGGTCAGGAGAGCACTTGGTTTACAAGTCGCAGTTACTAACTTTCATTGCTAATGTAGTTAATGTGTGTATCACAAAACGATATGTCAACACCTAAGAATGACGCTTTTGTTTATCATATATAACTGGTATGGATTTATAAAAAGAGACCCTTAATGGTGTATAATAAATATATTTAAAAATTAATAACATAAAGTTGTTATATTTAAATAAATTATAGAAAGACACTCTGGATAATACTACACATCAAGTTAAATTATTGTTCTATGAGAACAGATACTAACATGGCCAGTTTAATGTAATGTTACAGCGTGCATGGGATTTTCTTAGGCGTTAGTTTAAAGAACAAATTTCTTCTCAGCAATAAGTTAATTTTAAAAATTCCATTAAATATCTGACAGCAGAGTTTAGAATTGTTTTCTAAAGATTATAACCATTACTATAATTAAAGTTCTATCTAAAATAGTAGGTCATTTAAAGCAGTGGCTGCTCGTGGTCAAAACAGTAAGTGAAGTGCACCGAAATCATTAATGGGTCCATTTTCTATTCATCCCGAATTTCCTGGAGTGATTAGTTTACCCGTAAAGCCACTTATCATCATATTCAATGTTGACGAATATTTGTAGAGAAATTAACTACTAAAAGTTGGGACCCACGAAGGTACCAACCCACGACTGAGCTTTGGAACAACAAACACTCAAGTCATTCGACAGTAGCAAAGCTAATTATTTTCTGTTCTACAAGTAGAAAATTCAACTAAATCAAGTACTAGACTGGCATAGAGTAGCTGTACATTATATTTTTGTTTATTTGTATAAAGATCATTAACTGAGGAGAGAGTACTAAATAACTGCCAAACTTTAAGTTTTCGATTAGAACATTCCACCTTTTAAATGTGAAGTGGGAAAAATGGAATAAACTAAAAAGAAACAGTTGCATGAAATATTGCAGCGCAGGGATTTAAACTAAGACTTTGTCCTTTTCAGGATACTATACCCATCGACGTAACGGGTCGCGGTGTTTCAATTGGTAGATGGCTTATCTCTGGTGCTAGGGGTCGTAGGATCGATCCCTGCTAATGCCATGTGGGCTTTGTGGTGGACAAACACCGTGTGCGTGGGCTTTCTCGGGATTCTCCCGTTTCCTCTCACTTTCCTCATTCCACCAATTCATCCCATCATCATTCATCCGGCCTGAGCCAAAGTTGCCTAAAGACCTTAAAAAACTAAAATTAAAAAAAAATCCATTGACGTAACGTGGCATTATTAATTTGTGGTTTAATACGCACATTTCCAATGCCAATATTAAACTGATTCAAATCAATGTACATTACTGACCGAAAAGCAGTAACTCAGTTGGTAGAGCGTCCGTTTAGCAATCGAAAGGTCTTGGGATTGTTCTCAGCAACTGCCATCCTGATTGAGGTTTTTCCTAAGTCACACTAAGCAGATGCAGCGATGGTACCTCCAAACTAGGGATGGTAGCTACTGAACGAAAGTTTCCTAAATACCATAGATAGTCAAAATCAGTGGTGAAAGTGATGTCCCGTGGAAATACAAGCGGAAAGAATAACTAGCCTCATATTCTGGGTGATGTAAATGCTGAAAAGTGCTAGCTTTCACAACCCAAAAATCATTTGTATAAAGACACAATCAGCATTGAAGGACCTATATACATGCTGAGTGCTGAAAGTTTAATATTACTGCTACAGGGAGGCAATGGAGAGAGAGAAAATATTGATGACATTAGAGGATTAAAATATACAGTACTTCGTGACGTATTCCGTTTCCAGGTTTCCCTAGATTCAACCTATTTTCTGCTTCAAAATTTATTATTCGAACAATACGTACAAACTGGTTTTTCAGTACAAAGTTTTAGTCATGTTTCAAGTTTAGTTTAATTTACATTTCAATTACTGGCATCTGATGCCCAAGTTCATCATGTCGGAAGAATGGCGACCCTTGGCGGACAATTCAATACACCTAAAGCGAGAGCCGAGCTGACGTTTTAGTTGCCATCATTGGGAATCGCCTGCTTTCGAACCCACCAATAGGACATCTTAGCTGATGTTTTTTCAGTTTTCGCGCTCTCGCACCGCTTAATGCTGGGACAGTTCTTTCCTTTCTTCTTCTTTCCCCATGCTGCTCTATTATAAACAAAACATGATTAAAGGTTATAAATAAAATTCAATTCAAATACTCTCGTAACGAGTTTGATATTTGACTCCCAAGTGATGGTTTTGAAATCTCTAAATGAAAAAATATCCTGTGGCTCTAGCATATTTATTCTCGTTAATAAACATTGTCAAGGCAATTAGAGCGTGACCTGTTCAATTTAAGTGGAGTTTTTCTTAAGGTACAGAAACTAAAGATTAGGCCTAATGTGTTAAACTCACGCACAATTACTTTGCTGCTAAAATCGAGAACTCCCAAAAATAATATTTATTAAGAGAAGTTATAAATAAGCCTACAAACTTATAAAGAAAGTCTAATAAATATTTCAATATTTACCAGCACTGACATCTTGATCTTGTAATCACTCAACGAGCACAACTTCAGACGGAAATGAGATGAATAGAACATCCAAAGTCTATATTCTAGATGATACCCAGGAATTAATGGAGGAAATATGAAAATATCTGTCAGAACGCATGGATGTTCAAAAGTTTATGGAACTTGTGCTGGTACCTTATCAATGATCTGAAGTGAAAGTTCGGTAGGCGACGTGGGTTAGGTATGTATAAATAAGGGTGAAAAAAGGAACGTAGTGGATGGCATCTTTTAAGTCTATATATTTGGACTAAAAATGTAATTAATATTTACACACATGGATAAAGTTTGACGACCACTCCTTTAGTTCTAGTTATAACCATCTTCGTAATTCTGCAAATTAATTTCACCCAATCTTACAAACCATACAAATCTCTAATGTATCTACGCTGTTACCGCCCATACAATTAATTTCATCTTATCTACTATATCTAGATTACATTAAACTGAAATATTCTGCTTCTACCTAGAGCACATCTTAGGTAAGGTTAGCAATTTATGAAAATCAACTATTAACATAGCCTTATAATGAGAGTGGACTATGTAGCTTAGTCAAGGATCTCATAGTCTAGAGTTGCCAGGTTTTTAATGAGTCAATACCGGATAGATCATGGCAGTTAACTCAAGAAATTTTGTCATCCTGATGGTTAAGCAATTCTCACAACACCAAGAAAAGAAAGAAAGAATTCAAGGAAACACTCAGAAGTGTATTATTGACTTCTAAGCATAGACTTGATGATAATTAACAAACTGCTATATATTTTAATTTGTGTCCATTATATATTTTGCATTTTCTAAACATTAAAACTCATAATAGTTTACTTCACTTTTAGTATTTCCGAGTAATGCTACATCTCGCTTAAGCCATGAGATTTCTGGCAACTATGAACGAACTTAAGGGCACTCGTTCCCACCCACACTTTCTAACATTTTAAAAAAATATTCCAAAATCGAAGAGCACTACCAAAATTTTAGAACATGATGCACTGGTATTTACGAGTTACCATGAAATCTAATAGGCAGCGATCTCGAGATGGTCTCCATAGTTGAGTGATACGTATTCAAAGATTATAATGTCATCATTTAATTGAAGTCGCATTACTCATCTATAGAGAAGATTTTCTCGAGATCGCTACCCATTGGATTTCATAGTAATATGTAAATACTAGTGCACTATGTTTTCAAAATTTTGATAATCATCTTAAGCGAAAGTGAAATTTCTGATTTTATCAGAATTGCTTATTTATTCCTGGCATCTTTCAATTTATTTTTAAGAATTGAAATAACTGTCTAAACAATGTGTTTGAACCAGAAATTCTCACAACGAATGCTATCAACATCAGTATATTTGGAATCCAAATTAACTTTAGAGAATAAAACTCGTCCATTTTAAGTTCACTTCATAGTTTTGCTTACTGCATCCAGCATCACATAATTCATTCTTATGGGAAGAATGTTCTTCATAAAATCATATAAATTAAAAGCTGAATAAATTTGTCAATTTCAAAACATTAATCATTCCTTCAAAGCAAGAAAATTCAGTATTATCTTTCAATTGTAAAGCCCCTAGTTTCTTAAAAATATATATACCACTGACGTTATAAAATGACTTCCGAGATGCTAATGGAAGCATGTAACACAGTCAGCTAAGTTAAATTTCACAGAATCGAGTGAAGTGCAGAATCGGTAAATGCATAACTGTAATCACGGCAGAAGCAAAATGTTTAAATACGGGAAAAGGGCGCCCCGTGTGCTGTTAAAACGGGACAGAATTTCTTGCCTCAAAATACTGAAAATCCCGTATAATACGGGACACCTGGCAACCCTATCTCATACATAACTACAGAAGTAGAATGCTTCAAATTAATTCGTTGTACCCAGATGAGTCAATTCCAGCAACAGTGAACACTTTTGAATTCCCATATTCCATTGCGGAATGATATAAGTGGTAGGAAGGTGCGGGAACCAGAGATCCATGTATGACTCCGCGAGCCCCAGATGGGGAAATCTGAGTGACGATAGCACTCCTGGTGCCAGGGGAACGAAGCACCAAACAAAATCGATATTCAGTATTTCGCGTTGACATTTAAGGACACAAGGAGTCATTCAGTCGTTGCCTGTTAAGTTTCAGTTATGTCTCAATGCATGAACGTATTTTTTTCTCCTCCCGCATGCGTGTCCGTAGTGGCTAATTTCTCTGTCGCGAGAGGGAACACGTCAGAACGTCGAAACTGAAAAACGGTCAAAACGTATACAAAAATGGACAAAGCGTATACAGAAAGTGACAAAACATCGAAAATCACAAACGGTTAGATCGTCGAAGTGACAGAACGTCGAAACTGCAACACGGTCAGAACGTATACGAAAAGTGACAAATCGTATACAGAAAGGGTCTAAACCAGGGAAAAACAATCATAGAAAGGGAAAATTGTTCACGAAGGGGTTCAGGCCAAAACGCAAAACGTCGAATTGTCAACTTCTAAACCCTAACACGATGACAATGTCTACAAAAAGTGGCTAATCTCTACATAAAGTGACAAAACGTCGAAAATCACAAACGGTCAGATCGTCGAAGTGGCAGAACGTCGAAACTACAACACGGTCAGAACGTATACAAAAATGGACAAATCGTTTTGTCACTTTCTGTATACGATTTGTCCATTTTTGTACACGTTTTGACCGTGTTGCAGTTTCGACGTTCTGACACTTCGACGTTTTGAGGTGGACCCTCGCGAGAAGCATTGTGATAGCATGACTTGCCCTGATTGGTTGCGGTTGCCGCTAGCTAGCTGGCGATTTCCAATCCTAGTATAACACTGATTTCTTTAAACAGATACTTTTTGCTACACACTCAGTTGTTGTCATACACCATTCAGCTAATCAGGGCGGAATGGTTTACCTGTATATACATACATTGTGTTGTACCTAGCACTGTGCACCTGGATCAACTCACTTGGTACTAGGTTTATTACAGCTCTGACTAAGTTAAGGATATTTACCTATAAAAGGTCATATCAAAATCGTCTTTCCCGTGAAGAAACCTATTTTTAATAATAAAACTTCCTCAAAATGAAGAAACTAATACATTTCCTCACTATAGATACATGAACAAAAGACGAACAATTGTAATCTACAGGTGGAACAGTAGGGACAAATTTACTTTACTTACACACTGAACAGCTGAAACTTGGAAGAGAAGTGCCGACCGGGTAGCCTTGCGGTCTATGGCGCGACTCGAGGGTCCCGGGTTCGAGCCACGGCAGGGGCATGGCTGTGGATTTTAATGGCTAAAGGGCGAATCGGGACGGGCCGAAGTCCAAAGTTACTAGACTGGCCCACATAAAAATAAAGTTTTTACCGGAAGAAAAGTTACTTTGTTGAAAACAGACTGCAGGTTCTCATCCGCTACGCTCCACGCTGTCTCACTGGCCAGAATAGACTGCAGCGTCTAGGTTGTCATGGCAACCAGAAGTTCTTCGTTCCGTCAATGGAAACATATTTACCACGGTAAAATTGTCCCCGCCATACAAAACACTTATAGCTAGATAAAAGTAACGTTTTCAACTTCGCAAGAATACGGTGCCTTCCAGTGCTGAATATTTACTTACGCTGCATACAAAATTGGAAACAGTTTATTTGGTATTTCTGCTTGAATTTTATTATATCTACTTCACACTCTCTCTCTCTCTCTCTCATATATATATATATATATATATAATTAGTCAATCGCGGAACAAAATAATAGGTGAAGTGCAGCTTCACTAACTCCACTTGAAAAGCCGCTACTGATCAAAGGTAAATATATTCCTTTTCTTGACTCCCACTCTCTTTCGAATTGTTTTTATTTATGACCTGGAGGCAACTTTGGCTTACGTCAAGGTAGAGTACAGGAGAGGATAATAGAAGGACGTTGGTCAGGGCCTAAATTCAATGTAGTATCCGGAGCCGCCGTTGCTCAGTGGTAGAGCGCTCACCTCTGGTACGTGGGGTCATCGGTTCTATCTGAGCTCGTGCCATGTGAGCTTAGTGGTAAACACTATGTGCGTGGGTTTTCTTGGACTTTTCGTTACACTTTCTCTATTCTACCAACTCTACCATCCATCATTCTTTTAGCCTGAACTAAAGTTGCTTAAAAGTCTTAAATAAAATTCTGTTCAAAGTACAATCTCGGCATTTTTATGGTTTGAGCAGGGGAAAACTGGAGAAATCTGAGTCAGAATGAGTAGCCGCTGTTACAGTTGAGATTATTAAGACAACGTTCTATCAACTGAGCAATGGGCACTTTTTTTCTCTCTCTTTCTTAGCGTAAAATTCTGTCTTCTCAATTCTTATTACTTTGAGTTCAGTTCATCTGCTTCTCTTCTCTTCAAACATGCTTCGTTGGCAATAGTAATAAGAAGCTTGGAAGGAGATGAAACTGATTATAGCGTGTAAGACCTATTTGCTAGCTAACAAAGTGAGTGGATAATAGCGTAATTTACTTTCCGCCAGTGAGGAAAGGTTATGGTTACATGAAACGCTATAAGTATTTAAAACGACTGAGTTTTAGCTTATCAACGTTTTCCTTACATTCTTCGAAGGAATAAAACTGGAGAGAAACTACTGTTTTCACCTTGCTGGAGTATAAGAGAAAGCTTTGTGACAATGGCAGGCCACTGGCTGAGAATGATGTAGTTCCTAATCAGATAAGAACAAGAGAAAGATGAGTCAATTTATGAGGTTTGTCAGAGGTGTTTCTTTACCTGTGGCACCCACCAGTGCATTAAGAGAGAGATTAAAATACCTTTCAAAATTCCAAATGAAGTTATTTCAGTCCCTTTAATTATCTTTTGGATGCAAAATACTGTTTCAATTTAATTTCTAACCCCAAGGAAACTTTGTTGCACCACATTATTAATTTTGAATATATATACAAAACCTAAAAAGATACCTGCTAACGAAATTTCTGCTTTATAAAGCCAGTAGGGCTTCATAGCATAGAGTATCCTGTTTGAGGGCACATTTCCTACGCAATACAATCCACAGCATGAACAAACGCTTGTTAATAGACTGGGCAGGATCCTGAGGAGACTACGAGGAAAACAGAAACACTCTGTTGTTAATAATTTGTGTTGTTTTAATTAACTTTGGCATTTTGTGTGCGGAAAATAGCGAGGTCGTTGAAAAATATGATTCTGACTAGCAGCTACAGTATATCTAAGATAAGTGTATTACTTTCACAGCAGAGGCAAAACAGATCAAAGCATTTCGTGTAACAAAATAAAATGTTTTACCTTTCTCAGTTGAGTTTTAACAATGGTTTTCCTTGTCATGTACGTAAAGTGATACACATAGAAAGTGACTAATACAATAGACGGAACGCTGCCACAATGTTCTTCGTCTCGAGCGGTCATAATGAAATGTGGTATCATAAGTTCATTATAAAGTTCACATGTTGTTTCAGGGCAAAATATGTAAGGGGTCTATGATAAAGTTTTGGACCTAAAAAATGTAAGCAGGAATCATCAAATTTCCACGATGTGTTGTTGTATATCGTATCAACTTACGTTGGATTTCTTTTATCTTTTTATGTACAATGTATACATTGAGTTGAAACTTTTGTGAAAATGTAATGTTTCTCTAACATTCTTGTTACTTCTGGAAGAAAACGTGCACTCCTTAAAAATTGAAGTATTTGGGTAAGAATCTGAAAGCGAGTTCATTAAAATCGGTGTTACTTCTAAAGGGTTAGGAAATTGGCAATGCCAGAGAAATTTTGATTAAGAGAGAGAGAGGTTTAATTCAGGATTGGATTAGAGATTATAGGCGTGGTTGGTAGAGCCTCGAATGTTTGAAGGATTGAAGATCCGCATACTCCAGGATTTAAGTTTAGTCAACTCATCACTAACAAGAGAACATTCCCAACTGATCAATCGATATTAACATGAAATATTATTATTGTCTTTATTCGAACGTACACATACCGGAAATAACATTAAAAGGTCCACGATCTTCCATATTTTTATGTAATAATTATTTGATATTGGCCTTATTTGCGGTGACTGAAAGGTCGCAGTATAGCTTCGTAGTTCCCAAACCGCCAAGGAAATGAAACATCGTAGTACATTAATGTAGAATGGTTGAGAAGTGTGATATTTTGGTGGCGAATTTCAAGATAGCTGTCACATTGATAATATACTCCAAAATACAATAGCTCTTTCCCACCATTCCACATTTGCGTACTACGATACTTCATTTTCTTGACGTTTTGTGGACTAATTATTACATAAAAATATGGAAGATCGTGGTTCTTTTAGTGCTATTTTCGGTATATGTACGGTCAAATAAAGACAATAAAAAAATGTCATGCTAATATCGATTGATCAGTTGGGAATATTCCCTTGTAAGAAATATTTGATTAAAAAAAAGTACTTCAGATACATTTAGACACCGGTTAAGTAACGACACTGATAAGCACGGACTGATTTCTAAATAATCAAGATTCTAGCATACAAAATTATCAATAGAATTTAGGAACACACACAATGGCAGTCCGCTCAGAATTAAATTTCAAGGAATTCATTGCATCCCAACGTGCCTTTTGTTAAAGTTTAAATATGTAGATAATCAGTATAGTTAAAAATGTCTTCCTAAAGATAATGGAATAGTCTATCAGTACATTTTAACTTAAAATTCCATTCACTAATAAAGTAAACTGACACTAGTATTCGAGATCATAACTGATACTGGAATCTGCTTGTCTCTTTGAACAGAGTCTCAACTTAAAAGAATATCCACTGACGCAAAAGTAGAAGGTCGGTCAGAAGAGTAGCCCAAGTTTGAGTATAAAACAGTCTCGAGTATATCCGAGGGTCCTTATTTATATGTGAAGTTTGGTTGGCAGAAGGTTACAAGTTAATGAAATAGTAAAAATCAGAGTGAAAAATTACAAATGCTTATTGGCCACCTTAATTCCAACGAGCATAGAGCTTTAATTGGCCTCAGCCAGACTTGCCTAAATCCATAAACTAAACTCAATTCTAGCTTCCTTTTCTCAATATGATAAGTCACCCATTGGAACTAAATATGAAGCGTACTCGCGATCAAACGTCTATGTTACATTTTGCGTGTATTGAAAAAAACTGTAAGGAAGTTGAAACTTGTCTGCACAGCAGGGTGGCTCTGTGTGATGTAACACAGACATTTGTTCCATCAATTCAACACACTGTGTGTGCCGATCTGGTAGTAGTGTGGGTTGGTGTGCTGAGCCAGCGATTCGAAGGTTCTCGGTTCGAATCCCGGCTGGGGCATGGACATCAATTATCGCATTCATAATCGTGACGGACCGAAGCCAAAGCTACTAAAACTGGCCCATGCAAAATAAAAACATTTACATTTTTTTTTACAACACACTAAGGGATGGGCAAAACGGATACTTATTGTAGCAGTGAAAGCAGTAACTTATATTTTAAATAGGGTGACTAGAAATTTGTTGACAAAAAAGATAATATATTTGTTGTAAAGACACGCATGCAAGCATAATGAAAATAAGTTTGAATTCGGGCAGTTACTACCATTGTAGCCTATAAAGCAGAAAGAAAATAGAAAAGCGGTGTTCTGTCTCTGTACTTCCTCAGAAGTTAAAAGTGTGAAACAGAAACTTCAACTGTTATCACGTCCTTCCCTTCAATTTTTCCTAAATATTTCAATCCGAAGCTGTTTGGACTTCCCTTATTGATTCTGTAAAAGCTGCTGTTTTCATTTCTTATATATCCTTTTAACCTAGGCCATAATCTGATCATCTCCCGTCCAAAGCATAGTTCATTTAGGGTTCTTCGAAAAGTTCTGAGGAGATGCTACAAAAATCTCTAGAAAAAAAATATAAATCGCCACAGCAGTTCAAGCGATCTGGTGATACTGACAGATTAGCTTTACAGCCAAAAATGTAGTTGGAAGTCAAGTACGTGCACTCTTTCTTTCATTTAAACAATATAATATTTTAACAGCATATGCAATTTTTGTATATCAGATAATAAAGAGCCTAGCAGGGTAAGATGTTGAAAAGTGCCTGGGAAGGAATCGTGATTTAAAAGAAATATTACCACATTCAGCATAAAAAAATAATAGCTCTCCAAAAAATTTCAGCTCAGAAGATGCAAATCTAACCTCAAAATAAATTAAAGTTTTTTTTAGGTAGTTTACGGATATCTCTGTTGGATTTGCATCTACGATTACTTTTTTTAAAATTAAACATTTTTCGAGCTCTACAAGATGGTAATTTTTTTAATTTATTTTGGCGCCAAATTCAAATTTTTAAAGAAGTTAAAAAATTTAATTTAAAAACTAACACTCGAAACAATTTATATTTGGCTCGAAAAAATAAACGTTATGTATTTTTAGTGGTTCTATAACCATGATTTTTTTAAAGATGTTTTAAGTGGCAGAACATAGCCAAAAAATAAGACACGTGACCGGGCTTCTTACGTAACACATGCACTGTAAATGCAAGTTTGATAGCGCCTTTATAGACAACTGGTCAAGACGTTGGCTTTTTGAGTGAAAGGTCCCGAGCTCGAATCTCGCCCGGGCAACACTTCTTCTTTTTCAAAATATGTTTTTATATATTCATATTTAATATTTAATAATTATTAGTAACTGATTGCTACTGAGAGCTAGGATGTATCTGGATGCACACCTAGATCGCATGGAGTGCGCTTATATACAATCACTTTATAAATTCAAGCCAACTGTTGTCTTAGTTTTTTAAAATTCAATTTTCAAATTTTCTAACTTCTCTGAAAATTTGAATTCGGCGCCAACGTAAATGAAACAATTACCCTCTTGTAGAGCTTGAAAAAGTGTTCAAGGTTATCGTAGGTGCAAATTTCACCTAGATATCGCTAAACTACCCAGAACACAATTTTTTTGAGGTTAGATTAGCATCTTTTGAGGTGAAATTTGGTGGAGAGCCATCATCTTTTATGCTGAATTGGTAATATTTTTATCACGATTCCTTCCAAGGCACTCTTCACCATCTTACCCTGCTAGACCCTTTGAACTCAGAATAATATTTTCTAATAAAAAGAATATAAAATCATCACTTCTTTCATTAATCTTTTGTAATATATGAAAAACGCAAGAAAAATTCAAGAAATCTATTATTAATAATAAACGTGAACACATCGTGACACATTTTGACAAAATGGATACTGGAGCACATGAATAATCCTTGGAAGGGATTCACAAAAGATGTGGTAAGTGAAAAATTTAACGCAAATTCTACGACTCTCCTTAAGTTTGTAAAGTGTACTCGAATTCACAGAAGCGAGATACGCGAAACGTACGGAAACCCATTCTGCGAATCAACAGAAGGATGAGGGGGAAATTCCCCCTGAGAGGAATTTTATTATTATTATAATAATTATTCTATCACGTTATTTTCATAACATATCGTCTCCTCTGTAAAAATATTAAGGTAGTTGTGTGTGATTTTAACTTAATTCTAAGAATATCAGTCTGTATATGTTAAAAAGATATATCAAATTGAACAAGTAAAACCTGCTTACGGTGAACAAAATGCCAAAAAAGATCTAGAGCGTTGGCTTAGCATTCAGAAAGTTCTGGGATCTATTCCAGCTGCCGACCATAACTGAGATCTCATATCACACAAATCATATACTATATATGTGAATATACGAAAATAACATATTGAGTGTCAGGAATAAAAGGGCACCTCCCGCTCAATTTTCATTGTCAATTCTCAGTGGTAGAGCATTAGCATATCAATCTGGAGGTCGTGGGTTCGATCCCAGCGGCCGACCATACTGACTGAGGTTTTTGCAGGGTTTTTCCTTAGTCACACCAGGTAAATATCGGATTGCACCTTCAACATAGGCCTTGGCCAATACCTTTCCGAATCCTTTTCCCTTCGCTATCCCGGCCTGGACCTTAGATGCCTAAAGGCAATAAATAAAATTCAAATTTATTGTCAATTCAAAGTGCGTAATCGTAATTACAGGACATATAGATTAAATCAAATTTTAATATATCGTGGTAGAAAAAACTCACAAATAGAAGCAGAAATGTTATTTAAAAAAATATTTGAAAAATAATTTGAAATAAAATTTAAAGAATTAAAAAAAATGTTTACCAAGGTTTTAACCGATGAACGCAATTTTCTTTTTTGAAATAGATTCATCAGAGTTTGAACTCGCGACCTCAAGCACCAGACCCCAGGGTTTGGGCTACTTGGCTTGATCACACACACGAAGTCATAAAAAAGACAACTTCTAACGAGCCAGTCATCTGGTTTCTGATTCGCTTCTGGTTCTATTTTCCTACTACAGCTCTGCATACCCCAATGTAGGTTGATGTAGTAGGAACAGGAAATGGACGGGAATCAGTGACTGTCGTCTACACGAACTGAATTTTTAATTAACGACAGTATGGGGATTGGCTGCCAGGGGTGAATCAGAAACCAGATACCTGGCACGTTAGAAGTCGTCTTGTTTATATAATTCCGTGTGTTTGATCAATCAAAGTAGTTAGTTAGTTCATGAAACTGTAAGACGTTTTTAGTTTTTTAATTAAAACTTATTGATTTGTTCAGCTTTTATTTTTTATCTGAAGAATATAAAAGCAAAGCTTTGACATGGAAAATATACTTGTTTTGTTATGAAATCGGATACCTGCAGAACACCAATAGTTTTCAATCAACGCTGTATTTTTATCATCAGAATAATCAAGTCTCGTTGGTTTGATGGTTATCGTGCTGGCCTCTCGTGCCTGGGGTCGCGAGTTCACACCCCTGATGAATCCATTATTAAAAAGAAAAATTAGTTCATGGGTTGAAACCCTGGTAAACACAATTTTATATATTTTTTAAAATTTCATTTTAAATTATTATTCAAATTTTTTCTTCAAATAACATTTCTGCTCCTAATTGTGATTTCGTTGTACCACGATTTATTAAAATTGGATTTAATCTATACGTCCTGTAATTAAGAATACGCACTTTGAATTGAAAATGAATTTTGTTTATGGCCTTTAGGCATCTAAGGCTTAGGCCGGGATAAGGAAGGGGAAAGGATTCGGGAGGATGTCAGTCAGGGGCAATGTTGAAGTTGCAATTCCGATATTTGCCTGGTGTGACTGAGGAAAAATCCTGGAAAACCCCGTCATGATGGTCCGCCGCTGGGATCAAACCCACGACCTCTAAAATGCTACACCAATGGTCTACTACTGAGAATTGACAATTAAGAATGAGCGGGAGATATAAATAATAAAATTTATAAACGTACCTTTTGAATTTGCACAGCGGAATTACTGCATAAGATGTTGTTTATTTTTTGTAGCATTTTTGTTATTTCGGATATTAAATGGCACTATTTTGTCTAAAATCGTCGAATCAATTAATTTCGGCGTGCACTATGGTTTAAACAATTTACAGGACGAAGTTGGTTCTTTCCAAAGATCAACTCTGAACTTATTTATGTCATATCTTTAGTTGACGTAGGAGAAACGTGCTGGAGTTTTCAGTACTAAAGCAAGCCAACATAGGTTCAAACTCTGTTCAAGCTAAGTTTGTTTTACAAAGCGATCGTGATGAATCTAATCATAACTACTTATACAAAACTGACAATGCTTCAGAATGTGGAATCAAACAACGGAGTCACTATACCAGGTGTATGCATAAGTTTTTGCCGGTTTTTGTGGTAAAGAAAACACGTAATTTTCAAGGGAAATTAATTTTGTTTTATTCAAAATATTGGCCATCGGCTTCTACACATTTCGCCCATCTTTCAGGTAATTGGTGCATACCATGCCAAAAAAAACTTTGTTTTCTGCGGCAAACCATTCGTCGAGACATCTTCCAACGTCTTCGAAATTGCTGAAGTGCTGCTCTGCGAGCGCGTGCCCCATTGATGCGAAGAGGTGATAGTCAGATGGCACCAGGTCTGGGGAGTACGGCGGGTGCGGAAGGATGTCCCATCCAAGCGATTTCAAGGTGTCTTTCACTGGTTTTGCTGTGTGAGACGGCGCATTGTCGTGTAACACAATCACTGCCATGTCTTTAGGCCCATTCCGGTCGTCTTTCGATCAATGCGTGATTTAAATTAATCATTTGTTTGTGATAGCGTTGTGCAATAACGGTTTCGCCGGGCTTCAAGAGTTCATAATACACAATACCGCTCTGGTCCCACCAGAAACAAAGCATGATTTTCTTGCCGAAGCGATTTGGCCTTGGTGTTGAAGGACTGACCTCGCCAGGTGAAAGCCACGAATTTTTCCGCTTCGAGTTTTCAAAATAAATCCATTTTTCGTCACCAGTCACAATTCGATACAAAAAGGATTTTCTTTCGTGGCGTTGAAGCAGCATTTCACAAGTGACTTTGCGATTTTCCATTTTACGTTCACTCTAATCGTGTGGGACCCATTTACCCAGTTTATTGATCTTCCTCATTGATCGTAAACGTCTGCTTATTGTTTCTTGTGACACATTTAATGCTTTTGGCAATTGCTGTTGAGTTTGAGTTGGGTCATCCTCCAATAACACGTGGAATTACTCGTTTTCGCACTTTTGTGGTCTATCAGAGCGCGCACTGTCTTTCACATTGAAATCACCACTTTTAAATTGTCGAAACCATGTCTCTCATGTTCTAATCGATGGAGCGTGTTCACCATATGTTTCTACCAGCACACGATGACTTTCAACAGCCTTTTTCTTTTGATTAGATAAGAAAAGCAGTGGGTGCCGCAAATGTTCTTTTTCAGACACAAACTTCGACATGATCACTGAACGATAAAACAGACGCTAGTGTTTGGCGGACTCAACTTGTGTGTGTTTGTAGTTTAATGTCAGACAAACAAAATGACGTATGTGTCAAATGAATACGCTGCGTACTTTTCGCTAGCGCCATCTGTTAGGTAAACCGGAAACTTATGCATACACCTGGTAGAGTAGTAGACGATTTACATATGTTGGCTAGGAAGAGCAAAATAAAATCTATGGGAGTTACAAAGACAATTAAGAGCACGTCATTGAGCTGAAGTATCCACTTTTCATGTTATTTTTCTTAGAAAGAAACACTATACCATTTATTAAGCAGCATTTAGGCATCAAGCCTGTAGAGTAGTAGCTAAAGACTCACTTTCAACAGGGAGACCTGGGTTCGATTCCCGACTAGCTAGTTTCTTTTTTGCATAAAATAATGGGTGGAAACGTAGATTAATCTCCGATTCAAGAACTTACGAGGCATCATTAGCGAGAATCAGAGTAAACAGTTTGTGTGTGTTCTTTAGCATAAAGATAATGTAGTTCTCATATTTTTCATTGGTCTTTCTCTCTCCCTGTCTTTCCTGACGTTTCCTTCTCATGTCTTTGCTATTTTTCTTCTTCTCTATTCATCTTTATTTTGTCTATTACTTATTGCTACTCTCTCACTCACACTCTCTTTATGTGCGTGTGAGTGTTCCAGAGTTAAAATGTTACCCCAGTAGCACACAAACGTTGAAAATACTTGGATTAAACGTTAGTACCGAAACGTTGTGTTAACGTTGTAAATGTACCGAAATGTCCGCCTGTTTAACGGTTTATTCGACGTTGAATAATGGTTGGGAAGAAACGATGAAGAAATGGGGGTTTAGTTGGCCAAAACAGCATGAATGCTGTCTATTGGTATATACACATTTAGTTTAATTTTAGCCTTTGATGTTATCACGGTGTTAATTGCCCAACAGTAAATAATACGAGCTGCTGCTATAGGGTTCGAACACAGGAACGTTCTGATCTTCTCGTTGCTAGCTCGACGTGTTGACTACTCATCCAAGAATCCACCTGGGGAGAGCACTACTCTTTTACTATATTGTTGAAATTAAATGTTCGTTAAACTACAGTTTAAAATTCAACCTGTTTTCAACATGGAAATAAAACCTTAAAAATATTGTTAGTTTCATTGTATTTGCTTTTATTTATAATGTTTAAGCAATTAACTTAGAAATACAAGTGTAAAACGAAATCTAGTATGAGCGATAGTTAAAAGTATGTCACATTAACGTCGTATCAACGAAATTCTAACTTCGTTGAAATATAGTTTAAAATTCAATCTGTTTTTAACGTGCACATGAGAATACCAAAATTAGTTTGAGTCATTCAATTAGTTTTTAATTTTTGACAGAACATTAGTAAGACATGCATTGAACAAAATCTATTATAAGATAGTTGAAAATAACATATTCAATACAGTTTGTATTAACGTCTTATCAACGTAATGACGTCTTTCTTGAAAAATAATTTAAAAGTAAACGTATCTTTTTCAACTGATAGTGATTTATCAACGAAAAGAACCTAAAATAAACGTTGAAAACACGTATGTGTGCTACTGGGATAGAGTGAGAGAGAGTGAGAGTGAGAGAGAGTGAGAGAGAGTGAGAGTGAGAGAGAGTGAGAGAGAGTGAGAGTGAGAGAGAGTGAGAGAGAGAGAGAGAGAGAGAGAGAGAGAGAGAGAGAGAGAGAG
>JAGDQP010007501.1:36731-66983 GCA_022664845.1 Lepisma saccharinum | reverse complement strand
TTTTTTTTACGAGATAGGGTTGTTGGCCCTACGCTCAACCCCCAACCTGGAGGACCGGGAGTTTTCTGTCAGGGTCCTCTTCCCTTAGCCTTCGTAGATCCCTCTACTAAACCGCAAGGCAGCGGTGTTGGTTTTGGTCCACCCCGTCAATCCGGTACCCATCATATCTGATAGGCATTCCCCTATCCGCCACCTGGGGAGGCGCCTGGTGGGAGTCCAACAACTCCCCCAGGTGATAAACATAATGGTTTCTTTAATATTAAATCACTGTGTTGCTTCCGCCATCTTGCAGTTAAAAGACAAACTACTTAACATCAAAATTATATGAGTTAATAAAGACATATTCCGGGACTAGTCTACACAAAATAACCTTACTTTTTGACAATGCCTCGTATAATAATTAGACTCGACAGTTTCTTTTCATCTTTCCTCGACCAAGAACGTAATTTCTTGGTCAGATATGAAAAAATAATCAAGCGAAATAGTAAGTGCAACTCAATATTCAAATAAAATAAATCAAACGAAAATGCTTTAATGTCATTCTCTGATTTTTTTTTCTTTTCTTTCGGGAATCTCATTTTGGAGTTAATAATGGTGAATAATAAAAGCGTGAACATTGGGAATGACCGCTCCTCCTCACTTGCACGTAGAAACTGGATTGCAAGGCACTAATTATCAACTTCCCGGAAACTTGCCTTCTAGGGTTGTTTTTGCTTATGCATAGCACTCAGTAAGAGCTTTCTCATAATGTACGTAAATTAAATTTCTGTCACTAGAGAGAAGTTAGCGCGACAAAAATGTGGCTATGGGTTATGTGCTTTGAATATCTACCAGAGAGCTAAAGCAGGGCCGCTTTTTTAGGTTCTTTTATTGTTCGCTTCTAAATTATTAATATTTTCCACTTTTCTTTTTCCTTTTTATTCCTGTAGTCAAGGATATATTTAGTTCCTCGATAACGTATTAATTTTAAGAAATATAAAATTGTGATTTGGTAAAAGAAATGGTGCGAATGGGTTCGAGTACTGCTCGTACTGATCATCCTGGTCGGTTTGTAGCGTTGTTCTCAATCCAACCAGACTAATGTCGGTATGGTACATAGAATGTAATTGGCTTAATCAGAGATGATGTAGCGTTTTAAAGGTTATTAAATTAGAAATTTGAAGTACTTTGCCTACAAAAGATCTTATGATGTGTACCTATTTGTCGTGCTGTCCCCTGTTGCTGAACGAAGAGCAGGTTAAAACATCTTACCGGAATTCAATATGGGTGCATTTCAAGATGGCGGACATCCTGTTGTTATAACGTAAAATGTTGTCTACCTCTCACATAACATCATGATAAGATTATTGTTTTGATTATTGTCTTAGTTTGAGACTTATCAAAGTATCTTTTGACTTTTGAATGACCCTTGGATCCAACTTTGAACTTGGTTCAGTGGTTTACCGTCTAGCAGCGAAAGTTTGCTTCGATAGCTCCAGTACAAGGAGACAATTAATTTAATGTGCAGTTCCAGGAAATTGGTGTGTATGCCTATAGGTGCTTTCCTTTTAAGAAAAATCTGGTCTTATTGGTTTCGAATATGACGTGCTTCATTTTTTATTTTTTTAAATCCTAGATCCAAGATGGCGATTCCCAAGGTAGCATGATGTTTCAGACAAATCCCTTACCTATTTTCTGATGCAGTAATCAGATATTTCATTTTCCTTTCCATTGTCGATATAAAAATGTATAATAAGACTTGATTTTTTCAGTAAATATTGACAGTATTAAGCCACATATTTCCAGCCAGGAAAGCCCAGGTTCATCACCTCTAAAATATCTTGCATCTTATGACATCCTAGACATCTTATGACATCTCTTTAATCAACTGAAAGGAAAGGAATTGGAATTTATTCATCATTCGAATATTCGAAAGGAAGTATTGATCAGGACATACCAAAGAAAATGCTGATCATCTTCAGCTCAGTAAGAAGTAAATTACAACACAAGAAGATGTCAACAATATGAATAAAAAAAATAACAGCATAGCATTAAAGGTTAGTACTTTAAGAAAAACCCTACAGTTCAGGAGAAGAGTGAGTGAGTGAATTGTTATTAACGTCCTAGACGAGCTGGTGAGCTTCTAAGGACGGGACCTACAGTTCTTGGTAAAGTGGGCTTCAAAACACTGCGTTCAATGGACTCTTTCGGGATGTGAACCCATGACTACGCGCACAGAAAGTGAGCGATCTAACCTCTCGGTTACCACGAGCTCTTCAGCAATACAACCAAATGTCAATTTAACGAAGCAGTTGATTCCAAGCAACCACTAGTAAGTAGATGGCATCACCTTTAAGAAGGAAGTTCACTCAATAATATAACGATATAAAAACACTCGAATAAAGACAGTTACAGAGCTTTTAGAGATCATTTATCAGAGATATTAAGTCTTCAATATTCGAATGGTCACCATAGGCCCTTTGGTAGTAGAATGACGATAAATTTCGAATTATGATGACCATTGGAAGTAATAAGGTTCTTGGTTTAAATTCCCTACACGTTAGGAGTACCAGAAATTTACGCTCAAGCGAAATTGGACTAAAAAATAATGACAAATATCATAATCACTGTAGATTCGATGATGAAAAATCTTTTTTTTTGATTGGTGTGCAGAAGAACTACAAACCAGAATGGAAGAGCTGAGTAATGAACCGTAAAATGACTTTAGCTAAAAGAACGATACAGCCAACATGCTGAAAAGAAAGAAATGAAGATTCACGGAGAGAAAATTGACATCGTTGATGAGTATGTTTGTTTACTTTTAGGGCAGTTAAAAATATCGAATGCCAAAATGTCTGAGGAAATAAATAGAAAATGGCATGGAGCTCATTTCGAAGACTTTATCTTTAAAAAAAAGTCAATGTATTTTAAAGTATATAATCAGTATCTCACCTATGACGTCATATGGCTGCGAAACATGGAAGCTGAGTGTGTAATGGTTCAGATTAAGAATTGCACAAAAAGCAATCGAGAGTTGCATGCTAGGAATAACTAGGAGGGACAGAAAGATAAATTAATGGATTCGAACTCAAACAAATCTAGAAGTGATCAAGACTGCGAGAAAGATGAACTGATCACATAGCTAGATGAACAAACGGAAGATGGACGACAAATGTTCTACTTTAGATTTCCATAGGAAACAAAGGACCGAGATTACCAAACCCAAGATGGATAGATCAAGCGTTTCTCAGGAGTTACATGCATGAGAACAACAGCTGATCAAGATTGTGGGGGGAATGGGTAGGCCTTCACCCACCAGTGGATAGAAAATTGCTGGATTTTTCACACACACACACACAGAGAGAGAGAGAGAGAGAGAGAGAGAGAGAGAGATTGATAAACTGTTCCTAATATCATTTTCTCAAAGTTGTACCGACCCGCCAAAGCTCAGTGGTAGAGCGTTTGGCATAGTATTCTGGAGGTCCTGGGTTCGATCCCAACCGCCGACCATCCTGACTGACGTTTTTCCAGGGTTTTCCTCAGTCACACCAGGCAAATGCCCGGATAGCACCTTCAAGATAGGCCCTGGCCGACACATTCCCGAATCCTTTCCCCTTCCCTATCTCGGCCTGAGCCTTAGATGCCTTGTCTTAGTTTTCCACCGTTTCTTGACTGAATAGTTTCTTCGATAGTTTTGAATTTGTTTTCGCAAGTAGGGAGTAAATGAGAGGCTAGGAACCAACGAATAGAAAGCTCGAGGGGAAACAATGAGTCCTCCTCTCGCATTGGTTCATGTACGGTGTAGTTTTAATCACTTTCTTCCCCTTTCCATAGTTTCAAAACACGAAAATGAGGCATCAATAGAGAAAACAGAAATAATACGAAAACTGAAATAAAAGAAGAAGAAAAAGAATGGAAATAAAATTCAATGTGGAACGAAATGAAGCAGTTGATTTTTCTTTTTATTCGTATTTAACTCTTCCAGTAACTGTCAATCCGCATCTCAAAATCTCTCCCTATACCTCCCAACAGATTCTCTGGAGGTATTCTATTTTTTTCTCATCGAACACTTTATCTCGAACTAAATTATATTATCAGTCAACCCTTAACGCAGATGATCATAGTAGATTACAGAGAGAGAGAGAGAGAGAGAGAGAAAGTAAGAAAGAAAGAGAGATAGAGAGAAAGGAACTCAAACTAAACCCCAAGTACGGCTGTGCGATTTCTGGCTTTTATTATCGAATTTCGGTATCACTGACAAATCGAAAAGCAAACGATATATGATATCAAAAATCAAATTATCGAACATTTCATTTTGAAAATTCGCTGGGAATCGGATATCGTTCACATGAAAAAATGTTGGGTTTCGAAAATCATTCTTACCGAAAAATCATTGAAAACCGAACATTGTTCAAATCGAAATACCGTTGGAAGTCGAATATTGACCAAATCGAAAAATGGTAGTAAATCGAATGCTGATAAAATTTTAAAAAAGTCGTTTGATATCGATATTTCATATAATGGTTTTCGATATTGCAAAATATCGATCGATTGATATATCAGAAATTTGCACAGCCCTAACCATAAGCACGGCAAGAAATTTGTTACTAACATGGTTCAAATAGTAATATCGCTGAAAACAATGACCTTGAGATTTTGGGGGAAGCGTTGAGAACTTTTGGTGTAGAGGTTGGGTGAAACCGAATCTTGAAGGATTTGAGTAGACTTTGGGTCGTCACTGAATATGCATGTAATTTCGAATCCTGGAGCTAAATGCCATCCTGATTGAAGTTTACAAAATATTTCCTCAATTTCATCTGATGCTTCCTAAACAATGGTCCTAGATGTCTTCCTTATTCAACTTATGATGTGAAGTATTGCCTAGATGACCCTAAAAGCTTATATTTTTGTGTCGATAAAGTTATCATTTTCTGAAGAAATTCGAGTCCTTCCTTGTTGATTGATATCGCTGACATTGGTCCTTTCGGACCATTGTTGGATTAAAGGGAAACCAGAGTAAAAACTAGAAATGTGTGGCTACCAGAAATTTTGGAAAGAGTATCGCGAAAAAGAATTCCCGTTCCAGTTTTGACTTTAGGGGAATTCAGTACCGATTTTCTGTTCGTCGGGGATTCCCGAGACGTCGAAAAATTTCGAGCTTCGGGATTTTTCGAAACATCGCGAAGAATTAAGAGTCGAGAATTTCAGCCTTTTCAAGTCCCGAAAATGTATTAATTTTCGGGAATTTTTCCCTTCTTTTACCGGTCGGGTCCTGACATGAAACATTTTCTTCCTGCACCTTCTTGGCTCAGCTATAACAGGTTTTGCTCCCTGCGGAAGCATGATTTAAACACAGTGATTCCGCCAGCCCCCACTGTGAGAGGTGTTACCCCCAAATCTTCGAGTACACCCCACAACTTGAACATTTTTGCGCTCAAGATGCGATTGAAACCGTGTAAAACTCTACTTACACCCTCCCAATTTTGACTTTACACCCCTCAAACCGAAAATCCTGGGGAAATCCTTGTTTAAACATCTGGAGAATCTTGCCACTAAGCTAGACTTGGATAACATGTTTTCTTGAATTGTGTCTAACATCATAGACAAGCTTGTGAGCTTTCATAAGCTGACCATCTCCTCTGCGTTCAAATACATAACATTCATTCAAGCAGTAGGAAGAATGAGTTTAAGATAATGGAAATATAAATAGGATGTATTTTGAAATTATGAAAATTAATTTTATTCAAGAATGTTAATCAGTAGGATCAATCATAGCTCTATGACTTTTTTTAAAAAAAAAACAAATGTGCTGCTGATAAGACTTACGTGCTAACCAGTGCTCGAAATGGAAATGTATGGTATATTTCCGAAACAATAGCGTCAATTATACAGTTTAACACAGTTTTGGTCAAAACATATATTGGTATAAAAAGAAGTATCGACATACCGTCTCATTTCGAGCACTGGTATTAAGCGATCGAACAACCTAGAAATTTGAACTTCTGTTTGAAAGTGAGTGTGGAAGGGGCGGGGTGTATGAGAGAAAAAGAAACCTTGGAAATTTCAGTGCCTGAATACCACCACCACCACCCCCCCTCCTTCTTTTAAATCAAGATTGTTTTATAGCTGTGAGGTTCTTTCTGAAACTAGAAGTGAATGAAGAGGTTTTCACAATAGCATAGAAAGAAGATTTTTTTTTATGTAAATAAAAAAAATGTAGAAATCTGTCGCCTTCTCATGCCTCGTTTCCTCTATCTTTGAATTGCTTTGCCTCATTCATGACTGGAACACAAAAATAAGACAAAAGAAGGAAAGAAAAAACTGTACGAGGACTAAATTTGAAAGAGAAACAAAGAAACTAGACAATTTTTTTTTAAAAAAAGGAAAGAAAGTAATGAAGTATTTGATTTCTTTCTTTTCAGTCTGATTCAACCCCTTCCAGTAACTCTCATTCCGTATCCCAAACTCTCTCTCTCTCTCTCTTTTTGTCTCTCTACAACTAACAACTTCTGTATCTGATACTTGATTCGAGGTTCCTCTTTTTTTTTCTGCTGCTTGACAAAATGCTGCTACAATCAGGGATGGAAATTGAACATGTATTACCGTGTTCATACGATAATTCCACCGTTTTGTACAGTGAAAGATAAAACAAGTGAACGCTGCGATTCTACTAACAATTGCGAAGGTTCCTTGTTAACATCTCAGGCACACACATAGTCAATTTTATAAAATAGGTTGGCAACACTGAGAACACGGGTGGTTAGAGAAGTAACACCCACAGTATTTTCTATTGTATCGATAAGGTTTACTCCAAGTTTGGTGCTGCTACGTCTAGCGCGATGAAAGCAATTCGAAAAATTGAATTTTATAGAAAATAGGTTGGCACCACTGACAGCTGGAGTGCTTGGGAACGGGGACACTCATAGTTTTATCTACTGTGCCCAATAATATTTGTGCCAATTTTGGTGCAGATAGGTATAACGGAATGGAAACAATTTGCAAAATTTAGTATTAAAAATGGGTTTGCAACACTGACTGAGCTCTGGAAGCTCTGAGCTAATCTAGCCAATACTTTTCTCAAAAACACCTAAAGCACCTCTCTGCACCTTGTGGTTCCTGAGATTTATATTTTGGACACGAACGGATGGGCGGAGCTATAAAAGAGCCCTTTTTCCATAGCTTTAGGTATCAAGGAACCTAAAAGAAAGAAATTTGAGGGGAGGGGATTTACACTAAAGAAAGAAAAAAACAATTAAAAATATGTTGGTGTTCAAGTTTGCTCCTATCTATCCTTGTTTATATCACACATCAATTCATTATTAATTCTTTATTATGGTTCAGTTTAGAACTGGGATGTTTATTGAAATATTCAAAATACTCAAATTTCGAAAATTAGAATCATATTCGCGTGAAAATATCGAATTTCCAATAATATTCGATGGTTTCTGGTATTTCGAAATATTCGAATAGTTACAGCTCAAGTTGAGTTCAAGAAAATATGTTGACTCGTATTGTATCAAATAAATCGAACCATTCTAATGATTTCATCCATATAACAGAAGTTTCCATTTGGTGAAAATAAAGGATATTTTCAGTTTACATTTCACTACATTAGTTGCTTAACTGAGTGATTACTCTCTCCCTTTCAGTGCGTGAGATCTCTGATTCAAACTCCGGTGGATACTTCCTATAACGGTATTGACTCAACAATGTGATGCCAATTGGAAACCTTATTGAATTAAGAAGTAGCTGAGTACGGTATCGAAAGTCAGATGGAACCATTGCTCTGAACTCGTTGACGCTCGTTTGAACTTAGCCTTCTGACAGATCAAGAGACTTACGGCGTATCGAACCAAGGAACTAAGGTTAGCACACTTTATTGGAAGAATCTACGTTACAGTGGTGTCCCTGTAGGTGAATTGTAACGCTCGCTGCCTTGTAATCAAGGGGGCCCAGGTTCATTGACGAACGACGACGACTCGATTGATTCGAAGCCCAATTTAAACTCAGGTCCTTCCCTTTGGAACTATCTTCATCAGATAGGGAATTTGCATACCATCATTGGTTCTTCTTTCCCAGGATCCTACACGTGTTTGAGAGTTTTCTTGCTTTACCTCGTTTTATTTTAAAGAGGGAATGCTGGGTGGTATCTTGAATCAAGGGATGGAGTACTATCTTTCCCATTTCTTCACTGAATGTTAGTAGTTGAGCGTCATAACTTCGCACCTGGAATGCTGAGATCAAATCTAGCGGCCAACTGAGGGGTTTTCGGACTTTTCCTCAGTCACATTACGTTAATTTCGGGATAGTACCTTTAAGGTAGGCCCAGACCCGCATCACCTCACCTGAGCAAACTAGGATTGACCTTAATATTTGCATCGTGTACTTACTGTAGCCTTAAAAGATGGTAAAATCCATTCAAGATGAGCCACCCTCATCAACTGCTCCGGAAAATCCAAAAATATCAGATAAATGAATGATGTCACACAGAAGAATAAAACTCTCTGCACTAGCAAAGGCAAATCACATATTTAATCTAATGTTGACTGAAAACTTGATGATGAGAAAAGTGATCCGCACGATGGGTGCCAAACTTACTCACACCATTTTAAAAGCAAGATCGTGTTGACATTTCGAAACAAAATATGGAATTAGTCCGAAGCAACAAAAACTTACTGCCTACGCCAGTGAAAGGTGACGACACTTTGTTTACATTATTATCGCCCCGAAACAATCCGAAACATACAACACTATAGAAGCATAATGATTGTCCTCATGCCCTCAAGAAGGCAAAAGTTCAAAACCCCACGCAGAGGCTGTTTTCGGAGACTGTTGCGTCAAATCGTTCACCAGACTGGGTGAATGTGTTGCACGATAATGCACCACCACACACTTGTCACATTGTCAGGTCTACTGCAGATGAACTGAAGTTGAGAATGATTATCCACCCTCTTTATTCACCAGACCTGCTCCAAGTGACTTTTGTCTGTTTCGACATTTGAAGTTGAGTTAATGGAATAGCGATTTGAAGACTACCATGAAATCATATGTGCTGTGAACTCCTTTTTTGAGTCACGGGATTGATTCGTTCTGTAGCACTGGAATTATGAGCTTGACATCCAAATGGGAAAAGTGTATTTATCGCGTGGGAGATTACATTGAAAAATAAACATTTTTTTTTTTAATATGTCATTTTGAGTACTTTTCTAAATTCGTCTTGGACTCTCCTTGTACACCCTAAAAAGTGGTAAGGAAAGTATATAGTTCTCACTTCCAAGTGATGAGATAATACGTACATGTTAAGTATGTAGATACAGAGAATTTCATCTTCAACCGGTATGGCACAGTACAGCGCGCTGATGTTGCTGTGAGTACTAATCGCTTGTCTGTGGTGCGGTTGTGGGAAACGCTCGCAAAAACTGTATGAAAGTAAATGAAAATATTGCAAAATGTACAGAAAAACTTATTCTTCTGTTGCCAAATGCTCTTGTATCACCCTGTTATGTGTCAGAACGAAGGATACAAGATTTGTTTTCTTGGCCAAATTTGATTGAGTCATTCATTTTACGATTTTTTATGTTTTTGTGGTCGCATGGTAATATTACAAATGTGGGAGATTTCGAATGTTAAAATTTCGCATCTTGCAAAACATTGCCAAATATGAATTATTCGACAGAATTGCATCAATCCTCGAAATATTATAAAGAATGATGCGTCAAATGTGATGAACGCCCTAGAGAAGCCCTGTACTTAGAAGTTAATGAATAAAAAAAAGGAGACATTTCCCTTCTACTGCATTTTTCTTAATGGTGTGTCGAGCTACATTAAGTTCTTAAAGCTTGAATGATAGCAAGCTCATCTATTGTGAGACAAAGGCAAAATTTGTGTACCTTCATTATCTTCCAGTACGTAGGGATTCTGTTACATTATTATAACACTGAAAGTAATGAGTTTATTATAAAACAAACGTGTTAAGTCTCTATAAACCATTGCAGTATATCTGGGAGATAAATAGAAAGGTAGTTGCCAAGACCTCTACTTTAAGTACCACTCCAGTATTCACCCGATGAGAGTGGGGAAAATTCTAGGGAAGATCAATCAGAATGCCCGGTGTGAGAACAATTCGAAACCACGTCACATCCCCCAATCAACCTTAGTATGAATGTGTTAGCTAAAAAGAGTTAGAATCAGGTCTCTTTTTTTCTATATTCTTTTTCTTCGGAAAATAAACTGAATATTATTGAAGTTCTTGCCGTCGGTTCGGGATGGATTTTTTTTCCCAATGTTACTTATGATTATGCCAAGCATCTGAAACCATTCTGCAAAGAAGTTAATATTACCAAAGTCATAATAATTTTTATGTCGAAAAATAATGCTAGTAAGTGTTATGGTCTCTCGTTTCAAATCATGACAGACGAACCATTTTGATTAATGAAATATCACTTCAGTGTATAAATCAGTGCTTCTATTTTACAAATTTTTATACTTGTTTGCTATAAAAGTAATATTTTGTCTAAAAGTTTTACATTTTTTTTATAAGAAAACTAGCATCGAATGAATTAAGGTTTGGTTTACGCGACTAGGGCCATCTGACGAGCAGTGCAATTAACATTCTACAGTTTTCACGTTATTAACTTCATGCGTACTCAAAAACATTATCAAGTAAATATTTTTTTTTACTCTTTTTTTTTCTTAAAAAAAAAAAGAATCCATATGTTTCGAAATACATCTGTCAGTTTAACCAAATGAATCTGGTTTCTTAATCTACTAAGAATCAAATGTATTTTTAATTACTGAAATCAACAAACAATTTTGAATTGTAAAGCTCTAAAAAGAAAACTTGTTCGATCATCTAAAAAAATATTGTAGGAATACTTCATCATATTACAACTAATGAAGAGGGGGGGGGGGAATCCCATAACGAGTAAATCACGTTACATAACGGCTGTAAAAGGATGTATTTAGGGGCTGTGTCAGAAAACCCAAAATTGGAATTTTACGCAGAATTAGTTCAATTTTAGGTAAAGTTATATTTAATATACATTTAATGTCTAGATATACCTCCCCCCCTGATTTCCGTGGACCCCTTTTAAAACCGTCTGGATATGTGCCTGGCGGTAAAGATATAAATATAAAGGGTGAATAAGCACTGCGAAGAGACACGAGTTCGAGTTCTGTTGTCGGTTATCTGCACGACAGTTTCACCATGTGAATGTCGGAATGGCACCTGCAGTATGACCGTGGCTGCTACTTTCCCCATCATTTTCCTAGAAGCTCTGATCACCAGGTGACACTATCTCGAAACTTGCGACGTAATTGGGCCTAAATTGCTCGCATGAAATAGGAGGCGAATAGTACCGGGATCTTCTATCCTGTATTTTTCGATTACAAGGTTTCAATAAATGTAGCTTCACACAAACATACGTAAGGTCAGCCGCAGTGGCGTGTGAGCTCAAAGCGAATGTAAGTGAGTTTCATTCATCAGGTTTAGGCTATTTTCACTTCGGCCGAGGTAAGGTAGGGGAAAAGATGCGGGAAGAAGTAAACCAGAACCTTATTAGAAGTTGCTATCTCGGCATTCGACTGGCGCGACAGAAAAAAAAATGGAAAACAACCGGAATAGTTAGACGCTGGGATTGATTCAGTATCTTCCGAATTTCAAGCCATCATTCTACTAACTGTGATACGGCTTCTTGGCGTGTGGGTTCGAATCCCAAATGGGACTTAGATATTTGGGGATTTTCAACTTTAACATGTTACAGCGTCGGGACGGCTCGAAGTCGTTAGTTAGTAAAATGGTCTAAGAAAACAATTCACCAAGGTTTCCATAACATCAGTAAATTTAGGATGTTTTTATTATAAAAAAATTCCATTCCTGAATCTACCACCCACTTCCACAACATTTATCGCAGAGTGCCGCAGCGGCGTACAGAGAGAGACAAAATTCCAAACCAAACCCATTCGTTGGGACTGACTGGTAACTGAACTGAACTGAACCGGAGTTGCTTGAAAGAGAGATAGAACCGCGAGCGGCAAACTCGTCTCTCTTCACTTGGGCTGACGGCATCGTAGCGTACGAACGAACAAACTAACAGAGAACTCGCGCACATTCAGCAGCGAAGCACGATCGAGTTCGTTTCGTTCGTTTTAACGAATTGAGTACGGCGGACGGAGAAACGAAAAATCAGCTGTTGGTTTCTGCTGTGTGTGTATGTATGTATGTGTAAGTAAGAGAGAGTGGAAATATATATGCCTCTCCTGAGCGCTTGACAGGCCGGACCGAGTCGGGTAGACCAGCCGGTAGTAGAGAGAAAGTCAAGTCTGTTCTTTTTGGTTCGGCTACTCACACTCTCCATCTTCGTACCCACACACACACTCTCACGTGATGTACTTGACAGCCAGTTTACACAAAAGTTAAAGCGAGAGATTACTGTGACTAGTACTAGGTCAGTGTGATGGGAAAACCTAACCCAGTATTACAACAACCGGAGCAACTCGCAAGTTGTTATACAGAGAGATATCGCGCGCGAATAGACGCTTAATTAACAGCTATTGTATTCTTCTTTCTCTCTCTTTTCTTCAATCGTAACTTTGCTTACATTTTCATTCTTTATATAATCGTAAACCACTTTTCTCTTCTTGACACTCGTGCTAAATTCATTTCTTTATTAATTTATTTACTCGTTTATTTGTTCTGAAGAAACCGATAAAGAATTCACTCGCGAACCGCAACACCTGTGAAGTACAGATTTTAGAATTTTTCGTGGCGCTATGAAATATTGTCGGTGTTTGGTTTCGTTCGTTTTTCGTGTGAAAACAGACGTTATCTTCTGGGTGTCCACAGTTCCATAAGAGTCCACTGCTTACAACAGAACCAGTAATCAAGAGACCTCAAAAGAAAATTTAAAAAGAAAACAACAACAAACCTTATTCTGTTAAAAAAAATAATAAAACAATGTATGTGGAAAATTACGATACCTGAGAGAAATAGATGTAATTCTACATATTAAAATTCAAGTGTTTCAATTTGCTGTGAATTTTCGTCATATTGTTGTGGTGTTTATTGTTGCAGTGAAGATATAAGAAGTGTGTGTTTGTTGTTCAACTACATACTTTAAAAAAAGTGTTATCAATTATTTATTGTCAAAAAATCATTAAATTATTATTATTGTTGTGAAGTGATATACACACATATTTATGTCATCCTCAAAAAAGATGGAAGGTTCAACAAGCCGATCCTTTAAGGATATGTTCCTTCGAAGAAAAGATTCATCGAAGAAAATGTCTACATCACCGAAAAAGCAAGCGCAAGTTACCAAATGTGTTCTCACATTAGATGGATATTCATATGTGATAGGTAAGTGTGGCAACGTTGCCTTTTTCTTATTACTCATTTTGCCTTGAGGATATGCTCTTACATACACTCCCCCTTCTCCTAACCCCTTATTTGTTCTTGTAATCTCATTCTTTCTCATTTTGACATTGTTGTTTCGAAACATGTACTTCACACGTTTTGGAAACATATTCATTCATTTGTTAACATGTACTTCACAAATGCAACAATTAAATGCGATAATTGCAACAATATGAAGTATCATCATAACATGTTCTAAAAAAAAACCGTTTCATGCAGAATAAAAGATCTGAGATAGTTATAGATTAATGTCGATACATTGTAGCCATGAACTTAGTTCTATTTTTTTTAAAGGAATGTTTTTTTTTTTAATTAACCTACTATACCAGTTTTGTTACATAATACCGGTATGTGACGTGATTTACTCGTTATGGGATTCCCCCCCCCCTTTCTTCATTAGTTGTAATATGATGAAGTACTCCTACAGTACTTTTTTAGATGATCAAACTAGTTTTCTTTTTTTTAGAGCTTTACAATTCAAAATATTTATCCGTTTGTTTGTTGATTTCAGTAATTAAAAATACATTTGATTTTTAATAGACTGAGAAACCAGATTTATTTGGTTAAACTGACAGATGTATTTAGAAAAATATGGATTCTTTCTTTTTTTAAAAAAAAAAAAAAGAAAGTGAATAAAAAAATTATAATTTTTAAGCACGGATGAAGTTTTTAACGTGAAAACTGTAGATTGTTAATTGTTAAATGTAGAAACTAGATGACGCTGCTCGCGTAAAATAAGCCTTAATTCATTTGATCCTAGTTTTCTTTTTCTTTTTAATGTAAAACATTTAAACAAAACATTACTTTTATAGCAAATGAGCGTAAATATTCGTAAATAGGAGCATTGCTTAATATATTGAAATGATATTGCATTAATCGAAACGTTTCGTCTATCCTGATTTGAAACGAGAGACCATAACACTTACTAGCATTATTTTTCAACATAATAATAATTGCTATGCAGTTGGAATATAACACACATTCCTGTAGGGTTACTGAACTATTTTTTTTACAATGTTTTCAGATGCTTGGTATTGTCATAGATAACCTCGGAAAATTTGCCATCCCGAACCGACTTTGCCGAGACGTCAATACCGAAGGGAAGAAATTTAATAACATTTGACGAACACAAATATCAGAATGAGAGACGGAAGCCAATAGCTAACACCTACACATAGAAGGGTTCATTTGCGGAGAGTGCATAGTTACGATCATTTCTACTCACGCCGGCCAACCTGACTGAGTTTTACTAGAATTTTCGTCAGTTCCATCAGGTGAATGCTGGAATGGTCCTTAAAGTAAATGTCTTGGAGACTACTATTTTTCTCATAGAAGTATTGCAAAGATTTATAAAAACGTCATGCGTTCACCCGTTGCAATTCTTCTCATATAATTCTTCTCATATAGTGGTTATATCGTTGGACTCATGTCCGCGTGGTCCCGGGTTCAATTCCCGGCTGGAGTCCCACTTTTCGGCGTCCACCCAGCGTCGTGAGGAAAACTGGGGAGTCACGTGAATAAAGACGTGACGGCCACTCGGTCTAGAAAGCCCCTAATACGCCTCTTCGTGGCCGGTGGTTATGGTTAATACGTTTGAAGTGCCATTGTTTTAACAATATTTCGGAAATTGGTGCAAATCAGTTGGATTTTAATTTTATTTTAAGGCTTGTAGGCAACTTTAGCTCAACCCGAATGAATGATGATTTGATAAGAATTGGTGGAATTAAGAAATGGGAGGAAAGAGGGAACTGCGAGAAAAACCACTGACACGGTGTTTATCTACCTCAAAGTCCACATGGATCGGGACCAAACCGAGGACTCCATGTACCACAAGTGAGTGCTCTACCAGACCACCATTAAGCCACCGTGGGCCCACAATTCGGCTGAATATTTCATACTTGGCGATCTTTTGCATAAGTTTAACATTCGAAATTTACCACATTTTGTAATATCACCATATGACCACAAAGACAAAATATCGCACAAACACCAAGAATCTTTATAGTACGGACTGTTGGTCGTGATGCTCATAGTACAGAGATAGAAACAACAGAGGAATCAACTTTTCTGTACATTTTGTAATAGTTTTTCATATGGGCGGACTTATTGGGGAGCATGGGGGCATTGCCTCCCAGTCATTTAAGGACTTCGGAGAGAGACCCTGTGTGGGGTCTGTTACTTTAAAGGTGGAAGCTATTCCGGGAATTCTCATAGTCATTCTGAAATGACTGGGGGGCAATTTCCCCCCATGCCCTCCAAGAAATCCGTCCATCATTTATTTTCATAGTTTGTGCAAACGCTGCTACTACTTTTCCCAAAACCGCACCAACAGACAAGCGATGAGTACTCCGTAAGTAACCGGTCACCGCCCGGACTATGCCATACCGTTTTTTCATCACTTTGAAGTAACAAATGACTCATCCCTTACTAGTTTTTTTATGACTTTTTAGGAGGTATTTCTCTCGGTCTGGTACCCACTCGTTCACCTCCTTAAAAGAAACGTTGGTAATCAAGGAATAATGACAAGCGAGCCGTTAATGCCATTACCCCTTCTACCTTCCAACACTGCGCGCTGAAATTTAAAAAAAATGCATGCACGCCATTTTTCCCTTCCTTATTACCGAATAGCTGCAACATTACACGATCAATAATAATAGTTTCATTATTTTACCTGAAAGTAGATGGCATTATTATCGAACGTTTTCTAAGGGATATTAGAAGTTACGGTTTGTCACCTTAAAGCGGTGTAAAGGTGGAGAAAATATTGTAGACTTAAAATTACCAAAAGCTGACCATAAAAAAAGTCCAAAGAATTTGTACAAAATGGTTGTATAAAACCCAAAGACAACGCAGCTATGAAATAAACAGAGCTGCTGTGAAGACTTCAATTTCTGAGTGTAAGCCTACGTTTAACCGGATCAGGCATTCTATACAATGCCTAATGTTCTTAATTCTTAGGCAAAGCATTACATGGAGAATCTCGCTGTTCTATAGGTTAGGTAAGGTTAAATTGTATTCTTTATTTCACACTTTACTATGCATTGTATAAAATGCCTGATTTCATCTATTGTTGGTTACATATACACTATAAAAAGTGAATTTGGTGTATACTCACGCTCATTAAAAATGGCTGACGTTCTTTCAAAGTGCGACACATTACAGAATATAGGAATAACGCGCAAATATTCAATATAGATTTGACATTAATGTTTTATATGTTGTGTTTGTCAGATCGTTTAAATTTCTGACACAAAACATTTATATTGGTCAATTTCCTTGAATCTCAGCTTACATCTTTTTAAGCCTCAAATGAGTAAAATTTTGATAACTTCCGTGTGCTTAAAATATGTAAGGATGGGAATAAACAGGTTTTTTTTTAATGTTTTCGATATATGGATCGATATTTTGAACATTTGAAATAGCGATACTGACAATAATCGATATATCGAATATTGCAATTAAACTATTGTTTTCATTCCTTCGATACTTAATTTCTACGATCGATTTCCAACGACTTTTCGATATAAACGATATACTTATTAAATTTCCATAGATTTTTTCCATGTGAATTATATAAGATTTCCAACTATATTTCTCTACAAACAATAGAAATTTTTTATGTGAAATGGTCGATATTTCGCGTTCTCTTTTCGATTTGACAATGATATCGATGTTTGATATCAAAGTTTAAAAAACGCGCACCCAGCCCTCGTGGTCCAAGCGGTAACGTCGCGAACTTCTGATCGGCACGTGAGTTCGAAGCCCACTAGCGACTATCCTGACAGAATTTTCCCAGGGTTTTCCCTCAGTTTTACCAGGTGAATGCCAGTACCTGTACCCGATCCTGTACCTAACCCATCCCTGTTTAGCTAAATATACCAATAGGTCTTAAACAAAATTAAATTCTAAATTCAAGAATCGTAGATTCCCTTGTTGGTAGACAACCGATGTTGCACTTAGTCATTGCAGCGTTGCTTACCCTTTAGGATAATTTCATAGAAGAATTACTATTTTTTATTTGGTAATCGATAATTCAGGAGCTCGGGGGAGGAAGGGCGAATGTAAAAAATCCATTTTTTTATTGTTATTCTTGCAAGCAGGTTTCAAGTAGTGTGTGTTTTAGGTAGATATTCGCGCTAAATATCCTATAAATTGAATTTGAATGATTAGCAGTTTGAGATCAGCAGTGTGTTTAGTGTTGAGTCCCTGGGAGGAGTAAGGGCGAATGTACAGCAGTTGGCTGGTTAGAACGTATTGTTGCAATGCGTATCAAAGTCAGATTAACCGACACTCCTCCGAGTTGAGATAAGTTTGTTCATGGCCTAACAGGAATGTCCACTGTTTTTTTCAGGCATACTTTCGGGGGGCTGGGATTTCAACCGCAGCCTCGGAAAAATTAGTCTCAACACTTGTACAGTATTATTCATACGTAGACTGAAATACGTATACAATAGTACATTCTATAAACATTGTTCATGTTATTTTGAGGGTAACTAAGGAAGTACGACACAGTGTTAAGTAACATTATTGTTATTTTTTTCTTTTAGTACATTGGAGTCAATATATATTATTATAATTTTCGTGAGCCCTCCCACCCCACGAGACCCCCTAACGAAATATTCTGAAAGAAACACTGGTAGTCAGTATCTAAGCCCTTTGAAATTGACAACAGAGAAACAACGTGACCTGCAAGACCTCCTGGTTTATGTTCCAATGCCTTACAAGACAGCTTTAGAGGAAGCTATCAGAGATGGTGGGAATGAAGTTGCTGCAAGTGATCTAAATGATGATGGTGCCATTGACTTCAACTAACATGGTTTAAAAATAGATACAGACTAAATCAGACTCTTCCATGGATTCATTTTTTGAAGTTGACTATGATAATGTAGTCTATAGCGGTATTACTGTTACATAAATTGTCAGCAATTTTCTTGGATGTCATTTCAACAGTAGAGTCTCTGCCGACACCATTCCAGAGATTCTGCGAGACTCCCCGATGAGGGCGTCACCCCCTTCCCCCGCACATCTCGAATATTGTCAGTTTTAAATTGTTACGATTAAAAATCCGAGCAAGATTACTTACACCCCCGAATTTTAGCTTTACACCTCCTAACAAACTGAAAACTCTGGCAGTATCCCTGCACTAAATTGTACGCAAGGCTCCCTTTTCATCCGAGCGCTGGCTTAAAAAAAAAAGCTTTTTGAATTATGTGGAGTTGTTATTAATGTCCAAAACGATGAACTTCTAAGGATATAGAATTTACAATTTATTGTCAGTATTTTTAAATTTTTGAAATCCATTTTGTTTTCAGATAATAACACTTCAGTATCTAGATCATAACACTTTCCAACTTTAAAACGGATTTAGAATATCTGAAACGTGAATTTGGTAGTCCAAGTACAAGTTATGACTTTGTGCAAAATTGTAGCTCCTGATGGACTTAGATCTTTAAGCTATTTCTCAATAAATTTAATAAAATCATGAACTCAGACTATGGAAAAACTGACATATTTAGCCAAAATTGTACAACTGAACCACGTAAGCTTGATGTGTTCTGTCATATTCTAAATTAGGAAACTCAGCTGAGAACTTCCAAAGGTTTGGGACTTACAAGCTTTACCCTTCTGGCAGGCGCACGGCACATTCAGTGCGTCACGAAATTATAGCACCAAATTTCCATTTTTTTTAAATAATTGAGTTTTTTTAAGGTTGCTTAATGCTAATAAAAAAATCTTGCGTTTATATACGTATATTACAACCACGAAAACAGAGTGTTATAGAAAAAAAAATAAAACTTTTTTAAAACACACTTTTCTTAAACAAATCGTACTAAAAAGTAAAAAAAAAAAATCTTTATGCATGACCAAAATGAAAAGCATGTGGCGGTCTGTCATATTCAGTCACTTTATAAATTCTTTAATTCGCGCGTCCCATACTTTTTTTTAGTCATGCATAAACAATTGTTATTATTATTTACTTTTTACTTTTTCAGTACGAACAGTTTAAGAAAAGTATGTTTTTAAAAGTTGTTTTATTATTCCGGTGTTCGGATACTTTTTCTCAAGCTGATAGTTAGTGACCCAAATTCTGAAGTGTTCTGCAACCAGTGAAACGCAACATCGTTGCAGGTTAGTATTTATTTTACAATAAAGAAGCCCATATTAAAAACATTGAACTATATTTTTAAAATACATTAATTAATATATGAAAGTAAGAATGGAATATTGTATTGTCACCCGACTTACGTCGCTGTGCAAAGTGTCATCATTCTATGACGTCCGGAAGTGATTTAAATTAACCTTGCACGATTTGAGGACACCACGAATCATTGTGAATTAAAGAAAAGTATGTTTAAAAAGATTGAATTCAATGAGAAAAAGGATATTTTCTGCACTAATATCATTAGAAGTAGTAAACATTACCCTCATGACTTCTGGAAATCGAAAGATACTTATTAAATTGCGCAGCACGATATTTTTGCTCAAGAACAAAAAAGAAAACTGAACTTTTAAAACAAACCCTACATTAAATGAGAGCAATTAATGTTTTTCACTTTTAAGTAACCCGTAACATAAAACATAAGCAATAATATAATATCTAAAATATATGTAATAAAAACAACACAAATTAATAGTTTCAAATGACTATGAATTAACATGCAAAACACGAGTTGCTTGTACCACCTATCGGGCTTATAGTAATTAGGTCTATGAGCTGTGCTATTAAACAACAATGAAATTTGAAATGTAAGTGTTTTCAAGGTAATAGAGTTGTTTAGCGAATGCTCATTGTAGATGGCAGCATAAACGATCTGTCCATTCGCTTTTCACATCTCATTTATTTTACATATAGACAGTATTGCAGCAATAAATCGTATTAACATGCATTATTGTGTTCTAAACTGGAATATAAAGATTTAAAGAAGCATTGAAAACCAACAATATGTTTCGATTTTATTTAAATTGGACACTAAAATGCTTTAAAGAACACGATATGCGCTGGTTACAAGTATAAAATTAGACCTAGTTATTTGCTGGGTTTTATTTTGCTTATAGTAAGATTTGCAGTATGTAATCACTAAGGCTCGGATTTTTATGACATCATAGTTTCTTGGAGTCCGTTTTCTGTTTTTTAAATTAGTTTATGTATATTTCTTGGTGTTTTGAAATAAATAACACTGTTTTTATTGGTCATATAAAGGCATATTTCCGACTATATTTTCGTTTAAGGGCATATTATGGCCCAAAAGTGTGGAATGAAAGCATATTTTCGTGTTCAACACAGTACTTCCAATTTTTAGAAAGAAATTCCTGGTAGAAACCTATAAGACTGTGTTGCGGATAACAGAAGGGCATTCAAAATTGATAATTTGAAAATGCATGTTGAAATTCAGTGTAATTACAGTGATGGAGATTATGTGAAGTAACTTTTATATGCAATTTCTGCACTTCACTTTTCAAACATTTTTATGATAGCCAGAAGATGTTTTTTTTTTTTTAAGTTTCATTTTCTTCTGATTATTGATTTTAGAAAAGCAAGCTTCTTCTCAATAATTACCCCTAATATTATTCGTGCCTGTATGAATGAAAATTTATGTAATCTAGCTTTTTTAAAATTGCAGTAGTATTTAACAGTAATTTTAAATTTTACATATATCCTCTTGGTCACATCTTCAGTTTTTAAGGTCATTTTGCTAATTTTAAGGGCATGCATATTACAAAGGTGTTTAGGTTATAAAATTTCGATCATGAACAGTTGACGTGTAACTTTGTTGAAATGTCAAGATTAGGAGGAAAATGAAAATATTCGCCCAGAACAACGTTAACTGTGATTCCGAGAACCACGTTGTTTTTTTCTCTGTACTCAAATTGTGTATTACCGGCTTTTCAAGACAGTATGGAAAAAGGGTTATTAATAGCGATATGGGCTTAATGGTTACCTAGCAGGAGAGCCTATGATAATGCGATTGATTCATATGTGAGTGTTAATACCTTTATTCGAGCGGGGGCAATAGCGAGCAGGTATTCTGCCAGGGATTTTAGGTTTCAAGGAAGTAGAGTTTGAAGGACTTTTATCCATTTAAAATCCTAAACATTTTTTTAATTGGGAGGTGTCCTCGAGAATTTGGGGGTGACACTATACTTTGAGGGTGTAGCAGAATCCCTGATAGCCAAGTTTCAATTTTAGAGTACTTATATCCTATTCACCCCTTGTGAATAAAGTACAAAAACGGCATATTATGATACACTTTTAATTGTTTATTTAATAAATGAGGAAATTTATTTACGAGTCCATTTTTAACATTACAATCTCATAAATCGCTTTCTTCGCGTAACTTAAAAACCCATGAGGGAATTTGTCCATCTTAATGCTTTACGCATATATACTTGTATACGCCCTGATATATTATGTGCAAAGAGCTCATACAAACATTACCGAATGTCAATGTTATGTGACACACAAATCGACAATGCCGACAGCGTTAGACCTGTAGTGAGACGTGAGGCCAGAGTCTTCAACGCTCTGGGATCGAACACCGGCTGGCGCATGTATATGGGTGGATTTTTAGATACGTAACAGCTCGTGTAATCGAGACGGACCGAAGTCTTTAGTTACTAAAATGACCCAAACAAATGGATTTGTTTTGTTCAGTTTGTACTCGCTCGTAGCTGTCACTTTCACTGACACTTCCTCCGCGGTATCTCTTGAGTTTAGACCCTACCTTTCCTTGTAATGAATAGTAATTTTGGTGAACAGTAATATTCAATTGTGCCGCAATCACAATAAAGGGGAATATGTTTCTGGGGAAATATTGATTCGATCCGACATTTTCTCACATTTCACAAGAGATATCGTTGGTGATCAAAAATGTTAGTTATCGACATATTGCAACTGTACAAAACATAAAGGAAAAGACAGCTAACGCGTAATGCAGCTAAACACAGCTAACACGAATCTAACGCTAATATATAAAGCTACTGAATAATATAAAATAAAGCTAATACAAAATAAAACTCGCCAAATAACAAGTTCAATTTTATTCCTTCACCCACTGCATCTGGCATTCGTAGTTACTTTTCAAATGTATCGAACTTTAAACAATGCGAAGACCTTTTTAATCTTTAATGTTTCTTTAAACATTATTCTTCAGTTTTGCACCACAATAAATGCAATATGATTTTGATTTTTTTCTCTTTAAAAGTGTGTGTGTGGGGGGGGGGGGGGGGTCACGTACAATACTTCAATCAGATCGCATCCTTTATTTTCCCTGTCCATAATTTTCGAATAGCTACTTCCTTCGGTAACTGTCTACTGATTCATTTTAGCATGCGATGCGAAGACCTTGTAAATAGCCATTGCTTTTTTAAAAAAATAAGCAATTATTTTTGTTGATTTTGTACTAAGTCGTACGAGTTTCCATATACGCCAATAGTGTGAAATAATAGCAAATGGGTACACGGATGGTGCTGCTACCAACGCATTGAACAACCCCAGTCATACCATATGTTACGATACTATTCTCTTCCATATAAATAGTTAAAATGTATCTTGATAGCAGTCATCCTGCTAGAGATTTCGTCAGTTCCACCAGACGAATAACAAGATGGCACCTACAATACTGGACTTGGCCTCTATTCCCTATGCCGTCTCCTAAGTATATTTTAGTTTCAATATGGTAGCTTGTATATGTCGCTATAAAAGGCATATATTTACAGTTTCCATTAACGATCACGTTTGCCGAATTGGCGCTTTCCCATCCAGTTAAAACTTAATTCGATCATCGCTCTCATTGTAATTCAGATTGTCAGCTGATTCGAATTTTGCAGAATGAATTCTGATATCGAATTTTACCAATCGATTATATCAATCACACTGCAGTTTCACCTTCTCTTGTTGGATGAAATAGAATAAAAATTAGCAATAAAGCCAAGCTATGTAGAGGGAAAGAAGGATTACGTAACACGTTACCTATATTTTATAATTAAACTGATTACTTTGACATTTTTACCCAGTATCTGTGGTCTAATGGTTACGGTCACTGACTTTGAGTAAGCATTATAAAGTATTCGAGTCCAGCTTAAGCCGACCATCCTTACTGAAGCTTTCCAAGATTATCCTCATTCTCACAAGGAGAATGGCCGCTACCTTTTACCCCCCGGCAAAAGCATGTATAAATATGTCCCCCCTTCCCCCCCACCAACTCACTGTAGAGGCCAGAAAAGCAATGTTCCAACTTTGATATCTGCGTACAGAGACTCCAGCAAACCCTTATGTGGCAGAACTATCGGGCTTGAAATGGAAGATCCTCCCGAATGTAATAGTTACTGCCTATCATTAAATAGCTCTGGGGAATTCGGTTCCAATCTGATAGTTTTATTTGAGTTCGCGGTTTGCTGTTTTTGCTCATAAATTTCAGCTTATAATAGCTCGTTTGTATGTGAAAACAACAATATAAACCTATTTGCCATTATCCCATTCTCTCTCTGTCTCTCTCTTTTTCACACACACACATACACAATTTGTCAATAACATTGTGGGAAACGTATTGGCAGTTTGCCTAACCAAATGAAATTAATAGAGCTACATGGACAAGAATATAGTGTAGCAGGTGTCTCTGATAAATCTACTGTTATGTAATCATTGGTAATATGTTCCTAGTACACCTGGAATATCTGTAACATATGAAACCATTCTGGACATCCATATATTCGCAGAGCGTTTTACAAATTTATCCTACTGGTACTCCAACATCTCTACAACGTGTCTCCAACAAAAGATGGCAGCACTGTCTCCGTATACGTCTAATGTATTTTTATCGTTACACGAAATTTCAATGCTGCTCCTACAAATTCAGGCCGAGAGAGTTCAAACTTTCAGGGAAGAAACTTCATAACCAATTCAAGAGTTCGATCAATGAAGATTTTTTATTTTCGTTTCTCTTCATTGTTGAAATCGCTTGATTGTTGTTTGTGAATATCAAATCGTAAAACAATGAAGTTCTGTCAACAATGAACAAGAAAGAAAATAAAAAATCGGCATTGATCGAACTCTTGAATTGGTTATGAACTTTCTTCCCTGGAAGTTAGAACTCTCTAGGCTTGAATTTGTAGGAGTAGAATTAAAATTTCGTGCAACGATAAAAATACGCTAGACATATACCGAGGTTCCACCGACTGAGGGGACTCAGTGAAAGTACAACTCGTTCGGAAGAGTCGAGTTCAAATTCCGAGATGGACTTTCTCTGCAAGGTTTCTTCTCCTTCTTTCTCCTGTCACACAAGGCGAATGACAGGATCTTCAACTAACGTCATAGTCGCTTACCTTTGTTATTTATTTTAAGACGAAGGAAGTATAAAGTGTATGATAATTGCTGATATGACTGTTTATGTTACTGTAAAGGCCGATAAATCTAGATTTCAATAAATTATCACTTCCCGGGACAATAAATTAAATTATAATATTGAAAGAAACTTTAAAGGAATTGTATTTACGTTTTTAGATATTTTGACTTGCAACTTTATGTTTCTGGACTTCACGTTTACGTCATCGTAGACTACAGTTATAGTCTTTGTTCTTACATCTTGCACTATACGTGAAAATAATAATAACAAACTCCATAACAAGACTCCTTTCCACATTTTTCGATTTTTGAAAAATTATGGAAAGACAATATTACAATTTTGGAAAGCAGACAGGTTAGTGGTTATGGAAATCTTTGATACGATGCAATAATTGCTTTCAAGAATTCATTTTTGGGTGAGTTATTTGAATGCCAAACGCATGACGTCATTCATACACTGTAAAAAAAAACAAGAAAGAACGTTTGCTTCTGTTACATTTTTAAAAGTATTTCTTGTTTATTCCGTTTCATAAAAAATCATTTGTGATGACACTTTCTTAGCCTGATACAATCCATACTATGACAGATATTTCCCCAGAATTTTGAATTTAGGTGGGATGCAACAATTTTTTCCTCGGCTGTGTTTTGACTTTGGTCTAACAAGATTACACTATAACATTATCTGTAGGGATGTTTGGAGGGGTTTAGATTAAAATTATCAGGGAGTGTTCCAACGATTCCACCAGGATTTTCACTTTGGAGGGGGTGCAAAGTAAAAAACTGGGAGGGTGTAAGTTGAGTTTTGCAAACGGTTTCTCACGATTTCTGACCCTAACAATTTTAGATTTCGGGGAGTGCTCTCGACAATTTGAGGGGTGACACCCCCACAGGGGTGGGGTCTGGAGGCATCACTGGGTGTTACATATGATTACGAGTGTAGACAAATCCTTGCATTATGATATGACAATACTATCAAGCCTTGATTTAGATTTAAAATAAATATTCCATGTGTTGTGATTACCATGTGCATTAGTTCAGTGTAGCCAGATTCTTCATTTCCGGTACATTGAGAAAATCCATCGGCCATTTTCTATGAAGCTGAGTGTACACCTCAAATCAATTAAATCTCAATACTTTCTTGTCCAAGGTGTTCCAAAAAAAGACATATTTTCATATGGTTATAATCGGGTTACGAGGTATAGAGGCAAGTCAACACTACCATAAAAGTAAGCCCAATGGCATGTCATTTGAAGTATTGACAAGTTGATATGTGTCCATAGTTTTATTTGTAGTCTTAACGCAATATTAGAGAAATGAGACGTGCTTCCTGTGAAACTAAGAATAACACTGACACCCTGAAAAGGAGTGCCCGAATAATTAACCCGCAGAAATAGACAATCAATGGACAATTCTGATCCCTATCTGCGGAGCTCGAAATGCTACGAAAACGTGGCGTAAGTCCTTCTAGCGAATAATTCTTGAGATTGACTTCGTGTATGTCTTTGGAGGTCCGAAAACGCACTTCGAACTGAATATGATGTTTGGTTCTGGTCTTTACTTGTGTTTGGCAGCTTATGTGGTTAGTACGACGCTGGACTTGTAAACTGAAAGACCTGTATTTGAGTCCCACTTGAGACATTTTTACTCCCAGTTCATACTGAGAGTTACACAAAGTTAATCTCAAGAATTTGAATCCCAGAAAGTTTTACATTCCCTAAACATCTCTGCGAGACACAAATCAAGAAAATCAAATTATAAATTGCTCACAGGAACCAGCATTTTTAGTTATAGAAAAAGGTTGTAGTAAATATAACTTTGAATATACGGGAACAATAGAAGAAGGGAAACGTACACACTCACTACGTTTGAATACATTTAAAACAAAAGAAAACTCTAAAATAAAATTTTTCATCACATAAAATGATGTTTTGTGAAGAAAATCTAAAATAATGTATAAGATAAAAAATATATTTCATTATAGAGATTAGAGATTATTAAAACGTTTACTTTTTTTAACGCTTTAAAAACGTCTTTTGTGTAGAAAAACTTTGGTAAACTTTATTTTATATGGGTCAGTCTAGTCACTGTTGACTTAGGCCCATCACGATTATCCGTCATGTTCTAGTTAAAGAAAACATGCTCCTACCGGGGTTCGAACCCGGAACATTCGAGTCCTTCGCTTAACGCTTTAGACCTCACGGCTACTCTTGTGTGACTTAAAATGTTACTTTTTTTTTAACACGCTTTTATATTAACTTGCTCTGTAATCATCTCTAGTACAAATCTTGTAATTGATTTTAACTCACTTTCCATCATCCGATTTCTTTGAAATTTTGTAAACTTGCTTGCTTCCGATTAATCATTAGATAAACGACACAAGAATTCAGTTAACTGTAATTAAATAATTAATAAATAATTGGAAATTATCCTTAAATGCACGCAACGCCGCAACTATAGTGTGAAGTTTGGGTTACCTCGCAGGGAGTTTAATATTAATCTATTATCCATAAAAAAACACGCTTTTTTTTAGATCGACTAAAAAGTAAAAAAAAATAATAAATTTATGATCGGAAAATAAAAGCGTGGGTGCTCTTGCTTACCTTATCATAAAATCATAATATCTAAGAGCACCCACGCTTTTATATTTAGATTCATAAATTTATTATTTTTTACTTTTTAGTCGATCTTAAAAAAGCGTGTTTTTTAAATCTTTTTTTATTAATTTTTTTAACATTTCTTCTGTACTGTCATTTCCCAATACTATTTCAACGCTTTTGATACTCTTTGTTTTAAATATTATTTTGAATATGTTATTTATCGGTTTTGATAACGTAGATAGACACTTAAAAATGTTAGCGGTAGCGGATATAGGACCTATTGCTCGATGGTAGCAGCTACGAAAATATATAGGAAATTTGTCACTTTTCTCGCTGTATAATCAAGAATTCGATACGAAAATGAGTGTATCATTTATCAAGAGACAAAAAATTGTTTTCTAAACGTTGTCAGAAGTAAACGCTGAATATGTATTGAAAACTCTTCTTCAGAGATACACGGGAAACACATTATTAGCATTTCCTGAACACATTTTTTTTTAGATAATTTCAGAGGAAAATAATATGAAGTAAATTTATTATTTCTTACAGTACCCGAAAACAGCATACTACAAGGAAATATTTTTAAGAGAACATATACGTAGTATTCAACTTTCCCTCTCGGAAGGTAGAACCGAGCCGCCGTAGCTCAGTGGTAGAACGTTGGTGTAGGCTTCGGGAGGTCCTGAGTTCGATCGCAGTGGCTGACCATTCTCACTGAGGTTTTTCCTTAGTCTCACTAGGTAAATGCTGGGCTGACACCTTCCCGAATTCTTTCCTCTCCCCTATCCCGGACTGAGCCTTAGATGCCTAAAGGTCATAAATTAAATTCAAATTCTCGGAGGGTAGAGATGGAGTATTAGTCTTAGGTCGCTACATACCATCTTTTTCTTTCATTTCTTAACGTTGTCTATTTGAGATGAAATGCGGAAAATTATACTTCTACTTGAGAGCCCAAATTTATAATTACACTGAAGATGTCACGCTTGTTAACGGGTATTCACACAGAACTCTTTCATCTTTTGTATGGTTTACCCAGAATTCTTTTTGGTGGTCGTTTGTAGTTCAGGAATAATTCTATCACAATCTTCCTTTTCATCTCTTTTAATTTTGGCAGTTTTTTTTTAATTGCAGCGAGACGTGAATAATTTGAAAGTGCTGTGACATCTATAAACAATTCGAGTTACCAAATAACCCGAATTATCCAGAAATTAAAAATTACATGTAGTAAGGGTAGTTCAATATAGTCAAAATAAAATACTGGACAATAGTTTATCGGCAATTACAAAAAAAATTCCTCTATTTAATCGAATTGCAATACGGGTAGACTCTTGACTATTCGGTCTCCGTACTATCCGGCCTAGTTTTAAAAGAATATATCTTTTTAATAAAATAAGGCATACAGTAATTAACTTTGTCAAAGCTGTGTAAGCTGGCGTCTGCTACAAACCTCCGACGTAACTATATTCACACTGCACTGTGTACTTGATTTTTTTTTTTAGTCAGACATTATCAAGTTTCTTAAAATGTGTACAATCCATATTTTCATTTTCGCACTTCCTTTTTCTGTAATAAATTATCAAAACGCATGGTACAGTACATAAGAAATGTTTATAAAGTACGGGCCTGTACCAAGAGGTCAGAAAAAAATAATAAAAGCTGGTTTTGGTATAAAAATGGCGTTTTTAATGGTATGGATGAGGCAGGAAGTGTGTATTTATTGAACTCCGGCCTATCCGGCTTTTTTGTTGTCCGACCTGCCCTTCCGCCACATTAGGCCGGATAGTTGAGACTCTACTGTACTTGAATTACAAAAAAAAAAAAACCTAACTCGTTGTCAATAACACAAACTCTATATAGTACATTATGGCCTATATTTTCTTATCACTGCACAATCTCTGTTATGTCGTAGCAAAAGATATCTTGTTGAGGTTTAACAGTAGTATGCTAGAGATCTTCCTCCCGGAAACAATTTACTATACTTTCCGCTTTAACTTCCTTTAGTGTACTGTGACGCATAGGACTGGCTTGTAAGATATCTATCTATTTCAGCTTGTTCTTATCTATCAATACGATAGAATGTACTCGAACACAAGACATAAGTAATTACGTTTCAAACCTGGTCTTATAGGGTTGAAATATCGACGTCATGTTAAAAGAAAAATCTGTACGTTTTGCAGTAAATTCTACAACAATTTGACCTGGAATTTTTCAACTTTAAAGAATTATTTTATAAAAGGACTCCAATAGAATGTTAGTTTCATTCAATTTTATTTTTGTTGTTTTTGCTCATATCATGTATGATTATTCAAATGTCTAATTCAACGCTGTTTATTAAATATGTACTACATTTTCAATACTAGTGATTTCCTGCGTTTCGTTAGTAACCAATAAAGTAATTAATAGCAATATTAACAGATTCAATGTGGTAATCATAATTAGAAGATTTCTTGCCCTGTATCTCGTGATACGTTTCTCTACAAATAAATATGCAGTAGACAGACCCTATACAGTATTAAGGTTTATGTTGTATGTTTATTAAAGCCTGATTCTCGAAAATATTTATTTTCACATTTTCTGACAAATTTTTATTATCAAAGTATTGAATAATCCAATCTTATCGTGTTTCTGTTTTCTCTAAAGTTTAGTTCCTACTTTTGAGATTTCTAGTACCTATACGCCTGCCCATTTTCAAGGTTATTAGTACTTGTATCGCTGCTCATTTTCAAGGTTATTAGTACTTGTATCGCTGCTCATTTTCGAGGTTGTTAATGCTTGTATCGCTGCCCATTTTCAAGGTTGTTAGTGCTTGTATCGCTGCCCATTTTCAAAGTTATTAATGCTTGTATCGCTGCCCATTTTCAAGGTTGTTAGTGTTTGTATCGCTGCCCATTTTCAAGGTTGTTAATGCTTGTATCGCTGCC